>JAECUM010055178.1:0-17972 GCA_016617855.1 Megalonaias nervosa
CTACCATCCCTGAAGATCTTCTTTTTCCAATCTGGTGAGTCTCCCATATGTGTAATTCAATGTCTACTGATGCCGAGAAGGTCTGATGTGGGGTGCAGTCCCAGTATTATACCAGCCAAAGGCCTATACATATGCCTCCGTTCACAAAATAAGCTTCTCGTAGGAGATACAAGTACTTAAATCAAAATAATTTAATTTTTGAGAGACATTTTATTTTCTAAGACATTTCCATATATCGTAATGTTAGCAACTTATATACCTACATAGACTGTATTCATTGACATTAGAGGATCCAAGTAGATTAATCAAAATAATTTAATTTTTGAGAGACTGTTCATTGACATCAGAGGATATAAGTAGTTTAATAAAAATAATTTAATTTTTGAGAGACTGTTTTCATTGACATTAGAGGATACAAGTAGACTAATCAAAATAATTTAATTTTTGAGAGACTGTTTTCATTGACATTAGAGGGTACAAGTAGATTAATCAAAATAATTTAATTTTTGAGAGACTGATTTCATTGACATTAGAGGATGCAAGTAGATTAATCAAAATAATTTAATTTTTGAGAGACTGTTTCCATTGACATGATGCATAGTTTCTGAAACTTAGGACTTGCACATGCTCAAAGCAGCAAGGATCAAATATTTCATTAAGACCTAGGTATACTCGCTTCTTTAGGAAAAAATATCGGGGTATATGTAAAACTGAAATATTGAGAGGATATGCACTAATAAACACATGAGTGAGAAAGTAATTACTAAATATATCATATTAATTATTGATCTGAGTGCAAAAAGTAACCATTTTGTAATAAAATATTTTGTTTACAGCTTGTACAGTCTCTTACCTAAAATTACCATTTGCAGGTAATATTGTTCATATACAGTTAATAGCAAAATAGGTTGTTTCTTTAATAGCATGAAATAGGACCAGTTATCACAGATCCCCTTGTGCTGTGCATGAAGCAGACCTATCGAATTGGTATATTTGCAATTGAAGCAGAAATAAAACAGAACCTGGAAAAGCAAGTAGTCAGTTTGCGCACTGGCATTGTATCTTATGACAGAATGGTAGACTGTGCAATTAAGAAAGCGGTTCATTCCATCATGTTGTGTCCAATTCATCAGGAACATGTTTCCAGATCATCATGGACACTGCCAAGGATTTCTTCCTGGCAGTGGAATTGGCTAGGAGATTCTAAACTTCCAACAAGAGAAATTGTGGATATATAACATAACAGCGAACACAATATATTACATACATTTCAGTGAATTGATGCCTAACATTTAGTTAAGTATGTGCAGTGGCATGGAATAAACGTTTTTGACATAAAAAGGAGGTAGTTGTTACAGGCAGTCTTCCTTTCATGCATGCAGAAACTCATAATGAAGTAAATGGCATCATATTGAGTACTATCCAGAAAAATGAGCTTTCATATGTTGATAGTTGCATTGTGATTGTAGAATGTTTAAATAATAAACTCATTTTGAAATATGTATGGTGTGATTTGTTCATTGTTCATAAACACACACACACACACACACACACACACACACACACACACACACACAATTTCATAGAACCATACAGTAAACAATGTTCCAGAATCAAAATGCAAACATGTTTAGAAAAAGTCAGAGGCATGAAGTACATGTCCAAATAACCTATCGTTCTATAGGTAAAACTGTCCTATTATTTGGAAGGTAGGTATTACATTCTGCAAGAGCGGGTGATTATGACTATTAATGCGCCCTTAATGGAAAATAGTACAAAAGGTGTGAAGCATGCAAAAACTAAAGAAAATATATGATATCTTGTATTGCCTTTCATTCCATCAACACTGGGCTGGGTGTGTGCGTTTGGGTGTGTTTGTGTGTGTGTGTTTGAGAGAGAGAGAGAGAGAGAGAGAGAGAGAGAGAGAGAGAGAGAGAGAGAGAAGATGATAAAGCATCACACTGTAGTCAGTTTATTTCTGTTATTATGGGAAACAAGTTTTAACATCTTTGAAATGAAATATAGTCATATGTTGTGCTTCAATGAATTGAATAACACGTGGTAGTAACTTGTGCATATGTGATTCATAACGATGAAGTATATGTGGGCATGTTGCCCGTACAAATGCAGATTAAACGTTTTTAAAATTTCTGCATAGTACTCTTCTTGCTTCTTTTCTATAGTGGATCCACTATTTCCTGACACGTACTGGTAAGGCTGTGGCACTGTGTTTCGAAATTATTCATTATGTTTTGCAATAAAGTATGTGTACATAATCTTAAAATGATGTTAAAACAATGACATTTCCTTGAGAGAGAGAGAGAGAGAGAACAGAAGATGTAGGTCACTATTCATGCTATGTGGTCCTCATTCTCTTGACATAAGAGGTCCATGTGGGCCCAATAGCACTCACATCGCATGTAGGTACCATAAGAAATGGCCATTTCACTAAAGAGGCTTATGCTATAAAGTACGAACATTTGTCAACTATCTTCCAAAGCTCGGTATCATATTAACTTGTATATTTCACTATATTCTGATAGAAAAAAATTCGGAGCTTTAAAGCCATCCAAAATCTTTATTCTAATATACATAACAGCATGGTTTCAAATGTGTGAACACATCCATTCAGTCAGATGCAAGATGACCTCGTTAATATGCATTGATATTCCGCATTGTCAATGATATCAACCCGTATTCATTGTCTGATTGAAATTGGAGCAGAAATCTAGACTCCAGCATGGTATCAAGGAATTGTGAACGGACAGATTATTTACAATTGACACAAGGGCATTATGACAAAGTGAACTAAAAGCTGTAATTGCAGCAATTATTCAAATATTATTCGTACCTTGCCTGTGTTTCCATTTGCATACAGATATTTGCGGTACTGCTGCTGTATGTAGTTTATGGCTGCAAGGTGACAGCAGCATTTGTAAATTTGGTAGCCGCAGGAAGATGCAAATAAGTTTGGATTCTTTATCATTATGAAAGAAATAAAAAGATGCTATGGTATCATTGTAAACTAAGGATATTGCAAGGAGAAAATTAAAATGACATTATAGCTAGGTGCTACAGAAATACGAAGAGTTTGATTTTCAAGCAGTGTTGGCAATGTTTGAGTGTCTTCGTATTTTATGCAGAGCTTGCTTCAAATATTGTGATGATTTATTTCATTCATTTTATAAAGTAACTCATAGATACTTATAAATATAAACTGAGATTATTTAGGAAATATTTTTTTCATAAGAAATTAGTCTGATTTGTCCCCTATTTTGTTCTTCCAAAAGTGTGCAACTACTTGAGCCTGGCCACAGTCGGAAACACTAACACTGGATATTGGTAATATGATAGGAAAATACAAAATATGCCAATATCCATATGCGTAATGTCTTAATATGCCAAACATATAAATACAACTTAACACGTTCTTGCGTCTATCATATGAATAATATAAACTATATATGTAAAAAGTCATACTGTCATAGGTATATTTCAATAATAACCCAAATTCATTAAATGCATACTTTTCCTGCTATAAAATCCCGTATATAGATTTAAAGTGAAATGTAAAATTTTGTCTCTGCATTTAAAATTATTCTCTTTTGGCTGGGGTGGTTGGTTGGTTATATTTGACCTCTGCTCATTCCAAAGACCAAAAGGCAGCGAAAACAAACGATAAATCACACAGATTATTTATGTCCCTCACTCTGTATTCTCCTCATCTGCATAAAAAATGTTTTTCAAATTAGGTGCAACTGTTGTAATTGTAAACATAGAATCGATATCGATGATGGGATGCACACGCATGTATCTATATATATACCATGTTCCATTTCCGTTTATAATAAAAGTGAATTAGATAAAGCGAATGAATCACACAGAGACCAGCAATAAAATCATTTATTTATTGGCTTAATGTTTTGTGTATGTGTGTTTGTGACATTTGGATTTTTAACCTAGCTTTAACAATTGTTCAGTCATATCGTTACGATGTCTACAGTGTGGCCGTTAATAGTGATGTCCTGCACGGGGCATCATGCAGCAGACATGTAGTATCATGTCCCACCCAGTAATATTATGCTGACACCAGGCCGAGCAGTCCTAACACAAACCTCTTAATTCTGAGCGCTTAGCGAGGCGGCTGTTAGTACCATTATTTTTAAGTCTTTGTTATGATTCGGCATGGGTTCGAACTCGCTACCTCCCGCATCCGAGGGGGATGCTCTAACCACTAGGCCACCGGAACGGTCGGAACAAGGATGGTACATATTATCAGTTCAAAAATGTGCAACGTTATCTGATGGTAACAATTTGAAGGGTTGGGTGATATGAGTTATACATATATCAAACATGTTTCATTACACCTGATGGCCCTCGGCAGTCTCGACAGAAGCTGACAATAGTCTGTAGCATTATTGTTGTATCTCCTGATTGTTTCATCGTGGTGCATTTTTATCTGTGGAATTGTTTTTTAAGCAAGAGTTACGGTGAAATTGGATAATTATAGTGAAACGAAGTAATGGAAATTTATAAGGTATTCTGATTTAGACTGATGGCATTATTTATTTACTATAAATTATCTATTGTAATGACTATGGATTTCACACGATTTATTTCTGGATATTTCTCGTGTCCTGTTGACCTTTGAAAGTTTTCTGAGTGACTTGGACTTTATGTAAGCATTTCGTGATATGGTTTCATTCAGTTTCCCCTTCCTCTCAAGAAATGCGTGCGAAAGGATTTAACACAAATCTCACTGTTCTTGATTCTGGTACAAAACAATAACTTTCCTCTATTTTGTGCCGATTCGTATTTAAAGCTGTATTTAGACTTTATAAAAAAGTGCATTTGGTACGAGGTCAATATGTAAGAGACGGTTATTCAGATTTTTTGTGTTATTTTGGTATCTTACATATATACACCTTGTGCTACAAAGATATAAGTTTCAGGTTAGGTGCAGTAGGATCAATATTATCGATTACACAAAGCTCGAAATCAGCCTAATCGATATCAGCCTACTCGATATTCTGGTGTTGCAGATGGCAAAGTGTGTGCATCGGTTTTAATCCGAAAGAAACCCCTGTAACAGGGATCAATATCCTGACTAGACTTTTGTCTCACGTAGAGAAAGCTTTTTAGGCCAACTGCAAAAAGCGGCAATTGCTGCTGGAGCTTTAAGAATAAAGGAAAGTGCCTATTATATCTGAAATGGATAGCAGCTCTGACTGTGATGAACCTCCCCTTGAACAAAATGTGTAGTGGTGTGCTGACACAGTTTAAAGAGAATAGAATATAAGTTGGGGTACTTTGTACTTTTCCTTCCAATGGTCTTGTGTATTATAGATGTAATGTAAAACTCATTGACTGTGTGTTCGCATGTGTATTTTATCCATTTGTATCGAAAAATGGTAAAATAATAATTACGTCGTAGATCTAATGAGCAATGCTAAATAAAACAAACAATGAACGGGGCTGATATTATACAACTTTTGCTGGTTATGTAAACATATTATCACATTCCCAGAATTTTGTATAGAATATATACGGGGAAGTACAGAATTTTGCTACAATTTAATGATCTCAATTTCTGGCCACTTGAGTAGTTTAGAATTTGTCAAATCATGCAACACGAAATTTTGACAAAGCATGTTAATTTTGTTTTGTGAATGATATTGGCCAATTCTTAGTGGAATATCATATGTGATAAATATTTTTCCTTTTCATTCGCAATATATATTCTTAGTTTTTTCTTTACATTAAACCAGTGCCGGATTAAACCCTGTGGAGGCCCCTAGGCAGGCGATATCTTTGGGCCCCTCTAGCAAATTATCTCCTAATACGTTTTTTAATTTTACCAACCAACAATTTTAATAAACCAAGGCGTGGGGCCTATAGGCCGGTGCCTACTCTGCCTATTTGGTAATCCGGCACTGCATTAAACTCATTATCGTACTCAAGGGGAAATAACTCCTAAATCTTGACATACTATACGAAGATTAAGCTCTGTAATATCAATGGACACAGGGATGAAACAGCTATCTTTTCAAAGTTCCATTTGTTTAAGTTTTAGTTTTTTTAGTTTTTTTCATATTCATTTTGAAACCGGTTACTTTCACAGACAAGACCAGATGGCAGTTTTGCTAAATACAACAGAGACTAATCAACGTCCCATAGAAAGAAGTTTTACGTGCACACCTGGTACAAACGAGAACTAATGAAAGTCAGTATGTCTGTCTAAAGTCAATATGTCTCTGTGGCTGCCTAGTTCATTCATTTCCTTAAAATTTGTCAAAATCGTCATAGTTGTTTCGTGAGCAACCATTATATGGATCAAAAATGACTATCCATGGAGCTGCTATATTATTATTATTATTATTATTATTATTATTATTATTATTATTATTTTGTCAGCATATTTATATTTAGATATTTGTCTTATTCTTTACTAAAGAACAATTATTAACCTGCTTTATTTCCGTTCTACCCATCTTTTACCAGGAAAGTTTGCAGAAAAATTCAAACTGACAGTCTGGAAATAACAACACTCATTTTACTGGTCCGATATCGTCTTTATTGGAGCAAATAGCCTTCTTCTATGAAAGTGTAGTCATAGTTATGTATTATAACAGACGGATCAAAAGTGCATAGTTTGGAAACTACAAAGACACGAGTAGATTCTGATTAACAATAATTTAAAGTTTTGAATAAATAAAGTATTGCGGACAACATGGACTGACATATAAAATAATTTATATATTTGTTTTTCTTTAATCTGTGACTGGTATTGGTGCTATCTGTGTTGACTCCATTTTATACAAGTCTATACTGTATTAATACTTTAAAGCGAATATCTTTATAGTAATTATCGTTTCTTTTTCTTCTAAATTTTGTTTTATTTTGGTTTTTTTTTTATCAAAGTACGCCAAATCCAGAAGGCGGAAACTGAAGGGAGAGGGTTTCAACACATCCGAGGGGTTCACGAATGGTGATTGAAAACAAACAAACAAACAAACAAACAAAATTGAATCGAAATCAAACAAACCAGACATATAAATGAACAGATACGTTTGATAGCTATTTTTAAATAACCCAGCACCAAAATAAAAGTCAGATGCAATTTAAGTAGCTCCAGTGAAGATGCCAATTCACTTTATCTATTTCCTGGACGATGGCATCTAATGTACGGTAGACGAATGACTCGCAAGAGAATAATTTCTAACGACTTTAGTGAATCGCCCTTCATAAAATGTCAGTTTTGAGAAAGCAAGCAATCGCTAGATCCTTGGCAGGTAATTAAGTGAAATTATTCAGATCTGTGGCAGGTAATAACGTGAAATTACTCAGATCTGTGGCAGGGAAATTAGTCAGAATCTCAATCGTAGTTTGATTCATATTCAAAAAAGAATACTGGTTGCTATGAAGTAGACGTGTTGGGAAATGCCCATTGTGCGCTTTCTTATTTTTTATATTGCTTTGAATAAGATTGTATTAGAGCAAGAGAGCGCTACTTAATTCTCTACTCTACTTTTGTGTGGGTCAGTTGCTTATGCAGCAAAACTTCATTGATGGGAAATGTAAGCTATAAATTGGTCTGACCACCCAGTGGTGAGGATGTTGCTTCAGCGGTTTCTACGCCAATGGTGCGATGGATTGCATCTTTTCAAGTCAGTAAACATACTATACTAAAGTGCAAAATTATTGGTTTTGAGTGCTGCCCGGGAAAAAAGAATATGCAAACAAATAGATCATGTCATCAATGGCTAGTGAAATCCGATATTGATAGATGGATTCAGTCACACTGTTATATATCGTCTCTCGCCAAGCAAAGCCCTGAGCTCATTTTTATGCAACACTATTTGTGATACTCCCATGAAAAGAAAGAAAGGTTTCATGTTGAATTCGTAACCATGAATATATAGTATTATGAGCTGTTTCTTTTTATATATTTTGCTAAGATTGCGAAGATCTTGTAAATGTGAAGTATATCTATCTTTAATGTATTTGTCATTTTCCTTACTATCCTATTTGTTTTCTTCTCTGTCAGAAATGAAACCTGCTTAAACCAGTCCCTCGGTATTGGGAACGTTTACTGATTGAGACCGAATAATTAATTCGTGTTAGCATATATGATGAGTTTTGAGTTGAGTAGTTTTCTAACAGACATTACCTACTGGCCTTTCGTGGTCGGAACGGGTTTTGAAACTGCACCCACACAGTCGTGATTCCGACCCGCTAACCACTCTACCACATTATCTGGCAATGTCCAAATGCTGTAGGTAATAATTGCATGATATGTTTCAAAGACCCGTGATATAAAATTGGAATAAATTAATGCTTTTTGAACATTTTGTTTATTTTTGTGCTTTAACTGTAAGTCCTTATTCTTGATTACAAAAATGAATGTCATTATCGACGTTCACTTGTTGTTTTTGTTCTTTTAATACATGCATACATACATGCATGCCTTTTATATCATCCATACTGAGCTATACATTTTGTCATTCACTGAAGTTAATTTGCGAGCGTTTTCAAACGGACGAGTGCAGGAAGACCTATTAATACACGGATACCGATCAGTTATAATGCGAAGGCAGCTACATACGTTTAAAGACAACCAATTATGACAAGCCCATTGCACATTTGACGATAATTTGCTTCAAGAAAAAAATCATGAATGATCTTTTCTTCTAAAATGCAGCGCAATCGTTGACGATTGCTGACGCAGAATAATTAAAAATACGAATGTTATACTCAAGTGCCATTATATCTCTTTTGCATGTAAGCCAGCCCTTATTTAAAAAGATTTCCCACAATCTGCCTCACTTCACAAGATGTGATGTCATCTGACGGTCATTCCACCATCTACAATTGGATAAATTGTTACGTATATGTAAATTAATTACTTGTGTGTTAGTTTTAAATTTTTTCTTTTATTTTTTATTCATTAGGTCTTATTATAATGATGACTTTATTCACTGGATTTGAGATTTTTTCCAGAAAGTTCAGTTCAGTTCTGTTAAACCTGATAAACAAGCAATTCGTAGAAACATTGTATCTTTTTATATTTTTACCTTGTTTTCTAGGCACATAAATTGTTTTGTTAAATTTTACAAAGCTTGTTGGCTTCACTCTTTTCTTTGTAACTTTTGTTCGAGCCTGATAAGTAACAAAAGAAAATTGGGGCCTCGTCCATGGAATATATGAATTTTGGCTAAAATAGTTCAGAAAATTGTTTTCTTTTTGAAATTGAAATTCACCTAGCTTTCAGAATATTTTAAATGCCAAGTATCATTTCACATTTTATTTGGAATCTTTAGTGAAATCAATAGATATTTTCACAATGTCATCAAAAGTGGAGACTTTCTTTCTAGTCCTACTCAGGAGCAGTTTTATTGTTTGAAAAGATATGAATTGCTTTAACTTGCCAGAAAATATAATCTTTCTGAGGCAAAATCTTCCTTAACGAAGCAAGAAATAAAAAACATTTTGATCCAGTATTTGGTAGAAAAGAATGTTTTCGATAAAAGTATTTTGGGTTTGATCAGTAAGTCTGTATCAGACTCTGACATAAAAGTAAAGGAATTAAAAATGAAATATAAAATGGAATTGGAGTTAAAAAAGCTCAAGCTTCATAAAGAGAAGAGAGAGAAACAAATGCAGCTGTAATTGGAAAAAGAAAAAGAACAAATGTATTTACAGAAAGAAGATAAACAATTGCAGTTGTAATTTGAGAAAGAGGATAGAGAGAGACAGGAAAGAGAGAATGATAAACAAATGATATTACAATCTGTGAAAGAGGAGAGAGAGAGAGAGAGAGAGAGAGAGAGAGAGAGAGAGAGAGAGAGAGAGAGAGAGAGAGAGAGAGAGAGAGAGAGATAAACAAATGCAATTAGAAGAAAGAGAGAAAGAAAGACAAAAGGAGTTACAGAAAGAACAAATGCAATTAGAAGAGAGGGAGAGAGAGACAGATGCAAAAAGAGAAGGATACATGATGGAATTAGAGTTAAGGAAGCTTGATCTTCAAAAAGAAAAAGAACAAATGTTATTGGAAAAAGAGGAGAGAGAGAAACAAATACGTTTACAATTTGAGAAACAGGAGAGAGAGAGAGAGAGAGAGAGAGAGAGAGAGAGAGAGAGAGAGAGAGAGAGAGAGAGAGATATAAACAAATGAAGTTACAATTTGTGAAAGAGGAGATAGACAGGAGAGAGAGAAAGAGAAGCAAATGCAGTTACAATTTGAAGAAAGGGAGAGGGAGAGACAGATGCAAATGCAAATGCAAAGAGAGAAGGATGAAATGGAATTTAAAATTCGGTTAAAAGATATGGAGCTGGCAAGTGAAAAGCACATTCACAGTTGACATGCAAATTCAAGTTTTGATATTACAAAGAATATTAGGTTATTGCCCCATTTCAGAAAAACAGAAGTAAACAAATAGTTTCTTAGTTTTGAAAAAGTTGCTGAAAATTTGAAATGGCCAAGGAAGCATTGGACTCAAGTATTACAATGTGTACTTACTGGTAGAGCTTGTGATATTTATTTTTCACTGTCACTAGAGCAGAGTGCTGACTATGATGTGGTTAAAAACCGTATCTTGAGTGATTATGAGTTAGTCCCTGAGGCTTATCGGCAAAAATTTAGGAATTCTAGAAAATCAACTGACAGGACCTATGTCAAATTGGCATGGGAAAAGCACAACAATTGGATAGGTGGTGCTCTTCTAGAAAGGTTAACAAAGATTACAAAAATCTCAGAATATTCATGTTAGTTGAGGAGTTCAAGAACTGTGTCCATAGTGACATTAGGATTTATCTTGACGAGCATAAGATCGAAACCTTGGAACATGCTACTCTTGCCGCTGATGAATATTCCTCAGCTCATAAGGTTCCTTTTTTTGGCAATTCTTTCAGGCAGCAGTCTTCTGGTAAAAAGGTATTTCAGCCTAATACGACTCCTCCTAAAACTCAATCTGGCTCAACTTTTAAAAATCAAGCTCCTGATAAGCTTGATTCAAACTCCTTGTCACTTTCTACGTGTACCTATTGCAAGAAGAAAGGACACGTTATTTCTGATTGCTTCAAATTGAAATATAAGTATCAGAATCAAGACTGACCTATCCCAAATGCTCTTATTTCTAAGAGGCCAAGGTCACGATCATGTATTGAAAGCAATACATTTGTTGAGTCTAATAAACCCCAGTCTGATGTTATTATGGAGAATTATGAACCATTCATGTCGAAGGGTTCTAAACCACTCCCGGGTGATTTGGCCAATCCTATCCCTATTAAAAGTTTAAGGGATACAGGAGCTTCTCAGAGTCTTTTATTATCAGGTACTTTGCATTTTTCTGTGATGTCTTCTTCTAATGAGAGTGTTCTCATTCAGGGAGTAGAGTGCGGCTTTGTTAATGTTCCTCTCCATTGTGTAAATTTGTCATCAGACCTAGTTTAAGGACCTGTGACAATCGGAAAAATGTCTTCTTTACCCGTTAGGGCATTCATTATTACTTGGCAACGACATAGCTGGAGACAAGGTTGTGGTTAATCAACTTGTAAATAACAAGCCTTCTTTGGATCAGAAAGTTGATCCTGTTGAAGGAATTCCCTGATTTATACCAAGCTTGTGCGTTTACTAGAGCTATGGGAAAGAAAGCTCTTGAGAATGATTTGATAAGGAAGGTATTCCTTTAGCTAACACATGTATTGATCAGGCTTTTGATGAGGTCACTTTCACTCCTTGTTTGGATCAATCAAAGGTATTGATCACAGTGATCGTCTTTTAACAACTCGATCTCTTTTTCCTAATCAGGGTGACAAACGACAATCATTTGTCGTCAAACAGGAAACAGATCATGAGATCTCCTGTTTGTTTCAGAGGGCCATTAGTGAAACTGAAGCTACTGAGGTACCTGTCTGTTATTTCATTAAAAATGGAATTCTTATGGTAAAATGGCGACCACCCTAGGTACGTGCTAGTGATGAGTGGTCAGAGAACTATCAAAATCTTACAGACAGGAAATACCTAGTCTGGCTCATGAAACTCCTCTGTCTGGTCATTTAGGGATTAATAAGACTGATCACAAGATCTTGACTCACTTATATTGGCCAAAAATCAAAAGTGATGTTTGTAAATACTGCAGATCTTGTCATTCTTGTCAAATAGTAGGAAAATCTAATCAGAAGATACCTAAGGCTCATCTGCTACGTATTCCTGCATTTGACGAACCATTTAACAGAATGATGTTAGATTATGTTGATCCCTTGCCTAAGACCAAGTCAGGCAACCAGTACTTGTTGACCATTATCTGTGCGTCGACAAGGCTCCCAGATGAAATTCCTTTGAGGAATATTAAAACTAAAACGATAGTTAAAGATTTGGTATAGAATTTTTATCCAATCTGGCCTTCCCAAATCTGTCCAATCGGATCAAGGGTCAAATTTTATGTCTGGAAATTGCAGCAAGTTATGTATGAATTAGTCATTCAACAATTCAAATATTGTGCCTATCACCCTGAGAGCCAAGGGGCTTTAGAAAGATTTCATCAGACTTTGAATAATATGATTAGATCATATTGCTTTGATACGGGTAAAGATTGGGATGAAGGCATTCATTTACTGTTGTTTGCTGTTAGGGAGTCAGTTCAAGAATCTTTAGTATTCAGTCACTTTCAACTAGTTTTCGGACATATTGTGCGTTGACCATTGAAGTTGTTGAAAGAGAATTTTCTGTCTGATGAATAGACTGAACTTAATCTTCTTGGTTATGTGTTTAAGTTTAAGGATACGTTGTGAAAGGCTTGTGAGGGCGCAAGATCAAATCTGCACTCTACTCAGTCAAAACTGAAATTAAGGTATGATAAAAGCTCAAAGGAAACGAGTTTTCAGCCTGGTGATAGAGTTTCTGGCTCTCTTGCCCATACCACACAATCCTCTTCAGTCCAAGTATTATGGTCCGTACACAGTTGAAAAGAAAGTAAATGATTGAAATTACATCATAAATACTCCTGGGAGGCGAGAACGAAAATAACTTTGCCACATTAACATGTTAAAGGAGTATATTGAGAGAGATAACCAGGTAAATCATGCAATTAATTTAGTTTGACCTGTCCTACTCACAGAGGATTTAAGTGAAGAATTCAATTGGACTCTATTGATTTGGAGCGACAAATCTTCAGAATGTGCAAATTATGAATAATCTGGGCCATACACTTTTACAATTGCAACAACAAGAAAGGAATGAATTTAAACAGTTATTATTTGAATATGAGCACTTGTTTCCAGGTGTTCATACGAGGACAAAGAAAACTTTTCATGACTTTGAAATTGTAAATTCCAAACCTGTGAAACAACACCCATATATGATGAACCCTCTCAAACAAAAATACCTGAAAAAAGAAATCCAGTATTTGCTGGATAATGATTTCATAGAGCCCAGTAAAAGTGATTGGAGTTCACCATGTATACTTGTTCCGAAAGCAAATAAAACTTTCCGACACCTGGGAAGGACATCTAGCAATAATTCGGATATTCTTTGACAGATTCACTGATGCAAGTTTGACAATCAATTTATCCAAAAGTGAGTTTTGCCTTGCTTGTGTACCTTTTCTAGGACATATCGTGGGACATGGACAAGTTAAACCTATAGATGCTAAGGTCAAAGCTATCTCTGATGTTCCTGTTCCAGTCAGTTAAAAGCAAGTGATGCGATTTTTGGGTATGGCTGGATCCTATAGGAAATTTTGTTCCAATTTTTCTAATATTGCTGAACCCCGGACAAATTTATTGAGTAAGAAAAACAAGTTTCTTTGGACTGAAAAATTCCGGTAGGTTTTGACACGTTAAAGGCCATACTTAAAAGTGCACCGGTTCTTACAGCTCCAAATTTCAAACAATCTTTTAAACTATCTGTTGATGCAAGTGATGTTGTGGTTGGATCAGTATTGATTCAAGAAGATAGAAATGGCGTTGATCATCCACGGTGCTATTTCTCTAAGAAATTAAATAAGCACCTTAGAAACTACTCAACAATCGAGAAATAATTTTTGGCTTTAATTTTGGCATTACAACATTTTGAGGTTTACCTTAGTTCAGCTCCTTCTCCGGTTGTTGTGTTTCGTGATCACTACCCCCTTACTTTCATCGACAAGATGAAAAACAAAAATCAAAGGTTATGAAGGTGTAGTTTCTTGTTTCAGGAATATAATCTTGACATCAGGCACATAAAGGGAAAGGAGAATTTAATAGGAGATGCACCTTCCCGTGTATAAATATATTATTTCATGTACACTTTGTGTAATTCATAAGAGTTCTTATGTAATTTTTTTGCCCCATGCATAATTAACATATGGCAAAAAAGGAAGCTTCATTATATAAATCTTTCTTTTTCTTTATGGGGGAAGTATGACGTGTATGTAATTTAAATACTTGTGTGTTTAAAAATTTTTTTCTTTAATTTTTATTTCATTACATGTTATTGTATTGATAACTTTATTCACTGGATTTGACATTTTTCCAGAAAATTCAGTTCAGTTCTGTTAAACCTGATAAACATGCAGTTCGTAGAAACATTGTATCTTTTTGTGACCTGGATTTCATGGCCAGGTTAGCTCTGTTGTAAACAACTTTTTTCTATCTTTTTATTATTGAATCTCATAGTACGATTCGTTAGGTAGAATCGAATTCGTCCATGGCGGACGTGATAAATGACATATGACGTTACTACGACTCTTGAAAGTAAGTGATCATGTGACGCTATCACGTGGCCCGTTCTGCGTTGCAAGTTAATGTGACGTACCATAGTGTTTTTCTAGTCAGTCGTATTTCATACCTTCGGAGCTCAAATGTATCATTTTTGTTCCTAGTGGAATTTTTTTCTATTTTTCGGAATTATTAATTAATTTCTCTGGAAAACATACATAGGTGTCCGCGCGTCTTTAGGAAAAAATATCGGGGCATATGTACAACTGAAATATTGAGAGGATATGCACTAATAAACATATGAGTGAGAAAGTAAATAGTGCAATTACTAAATATATCATATTAATTATTGATTTGAGTGCAAAAGGTAATCAATTTTAATAAAATATTTTGTTTACAGCTTGTACAGTCTCTTACCTAAAATTACCATTTGCAGGTAATATTGTTCATATACAGTTAATAACAAAATAGTTTGTTTCTTTAATAACATGAAATAGGACCAATTATCACAGATCCCCTTGTGTTGTGCATGAAGCAGACCTATCGAATTGGTATATTTGCAATTGAAGCAGAAACAAAACCGAACTTGGAAAAGCAAGTAGTCAGTTTGCGCACTGGCATTGTATCTTATGACAGAATGGTAGACTGTGCAATTAAGAAAGCGGTTCATTCCATCATGTTGTGTCCAATTCATCAGGAACATGTTTCCAGATCATCATGGACACTGCCAAGGATTTCTTCCTGGCAGTGGAATTGGCTAGGAGATTCTAAACTTCCAACAAGAGAAATTGTGGATATATAACATAACAGCGAACACAATATATTACATACATTTCAGTGAATTGATGCCTAACATTTAGTTAAGTATGTGCAGTGGCATGGAATAAACGTTTTTGACATAAAAAGGAGGTAGTTGTTACAGGCAGTCTTCCTTTCATGCATGCAGAAACTCATAATGAAGTAAATGGCATCATATTGAGTACTATCCAGAAAAATGAGCTTTCATATGTTGATAGTTGCATTGTGATTGTAGAATGTTTAAATAATAAACTCATTTTGAAATATGTATGGTGTGATTTGTTCATTGTTCATAAACACACACACACACACACACACACACACACACACACACACACACACAATTTCATAGAACCATACAGTAAACAATGTTCCAGAATCAAAATGCAAACATGTTTAGAAAAAGTCAGAGGCATGAAGTACATGTCCAAATAACCTATCGTTCTATAGGTAAAACTGTCCTATTATTTGGAAGGTAGGTATTACATTCTGCAAGAGCGGGTGATTATGACTATTAATGCGCCCTTAATGGAAAATAGTACAAAAGGTGTGAAGCATGCAAAAACTAAAGAAAATATATGATATCTTGTATTGCCTTTCATTCCATCAACACTGGGCTGGGTGTGTGCGTTTGGGTGTGTTTGTGTGTGTGTGTTTGAGAGAGAGAGAGAGAGAGAGAGAGAGAGAGAGAGAGAGAGAGAGAGAGAGAAGATGATAAAGCATCACACTGTAGTCAGTTTATTTCTGTTATTATGGGAAACAAGTTTTAACATCTTTGAAATGAAATATAGTCATATGTTGTGCTTCAATGAATTGAATAACACGTGGTAGTAACTTGTGCATATGTGATTCATAACGATGAAGTATATGTGGGCATGTTGCCCGTACAAATGCAGATTAAACGTTTTTAAAATTTCTGCATAGTACTCTTCTTGCTTCTTTTCTATAGTGGATCCACTATTTCCTGACACGTACTGGTAAGGCTGTGGCACTGTGTTTCGAAATTATTCATTATGTTTTGCAATAAAGTATGTGTACATAATCTTAAAATGATGTTAAAACAATGACATTTCCTTGCATACATCTATATACAGAACAGAAGATGTAGGTCACTATTCATGCTATGTTGTCATCATTCTCTTGACATAAGAGGTCCATGTGGGCCCAATAGCACTCACATCGCTTGTAGGTGCCTTAAGAATTGACCATTTCACTAAAGAGGTATCTGTTATACAGTAGGAGCATTTGTCAACTATCTTCCAAAGCTCGGCATCATATTATCTTGTATATTTCACTATATCCTGATAGAAAAAAATTCGGAGATTTAAAGTCATCCAAAATCTTTATTCTGATATACATAACAGCATGGTTTCAAATGTGTCAACACATCCATTCAGTCAGATGCAAGATGACCTCGTTAATATGCATTGATATTCCGCATTGTCAATGATATCAACCCGTATTCATTGTCTGATTGAAATTGGAGCAGAAATCTAGACTCCAGCATGGTATCAAGGAATTGTGAACGGACAGATTATTTACAATTGACACAAGGGCATTATGACCAAGTGAACTAAAAGCTGTATTTACAGCAATTATACAGATATTATTAGCACCTTGCCTGTGTTTTCCATTTTTATACAGATATTTGCGGTACTGTTGCTATATGTAGTCTATGGCTGTAAGTTGACAGCAGCATTTGTAAATTTCTTAGCTGCAAGAAGATGCAAATAAGTCTGGAGTCTTGTCATTATGAAAGAAATAAAATTATGCTATGGTATCATTGTAAACTAAGGATATTGCAAGGAGAAAATTAAAATAACGTTATAGCTAGGTGCTACAGAAATACGAAGAGTTTGATTTTCAAGCAGTGTTGGCAATGTGTGAAAGTCTTCACATTTTATGCAGAGCTTGCTTCAAATATTGTGATGATTAAGTTCATTCATTTTATAAAGTAACTCATAGATACTTATAAATATAAACTGAGATTGTTTAGGAAATAATTTTGTCATAAGAAATTAGTCTGATTTGTCCCCTATTTTGTTCTTCCAAAAGTGTGCAACTACTTGAGCCTGGCCACAGTCGGAAACACTAACACTGGATATTGGTAATATGATAGGAAAATACAAAATATGCCAATGTCCATATGCGTATTGTCGTAATATGCCGAACATATAAATACAACTTAACACGTTCTTGCGTCTATCATATGAATAATATAAACTATATATGTAAAAAGTCATACTGTCATAGGTATATTTCAATAATAACCCAAATTCATTAAATGCATACTTTTCCTGCTATAAAATCCCGTATATAGATTTAAAGTGAAATGTAAAATTTTGTCTCTGCATTTAAAATTATTCTCTTTTGGCTGGGGTGGTTGGTTGGTTATATTTGACTTCTGCTCATTCCAAAGACCAAAAGGCAGCGAAAACAAACGATAAATCACACACACACACACACACACACACACA
>JAECUM010055179.1:0-22255 GCA_016617855.1 Megalonaias nervosa
TACTAACTACACGTACATATATTTGTATACAAAATGTGCAGTAATTCTGGAGTTTTGTAACATTATGTAACTTTTCCAACACAGTTTAAGACTGATTTATTTCTCTCAGGAATATGACTGGAGTGATCTGTACATGTGCACAAGAGTTTCAAAATTTTGATCATCCCACCCCACCCCATCCGTGGGGAGGGAGATAGAGTGTGGGGATATGGGCACTGATGTATGTAAGTGAAATATAAATAAAATTTACACAATCAGTTTGAGGGATCCATAGTTCAAGAAATTGTAGTGTAAATGATATGTCAGTGTGTTGGCATCCATCAGTATGTAATTATTCAGTGAAACTCCTCAAAACTGAAACCTCAGCATACCTGAATCCCATCAAAATTTATTTTTTTTAGTTCCAAATAATTCCTTCATCAGTATTATCTTTGTTACAATAAACAGAAACCCCTTAACTCTGAATACCAAAACACAAATTACAATTTTATGCTTAAAACACCCCCATAAAACCAAAAGTTAATTCAAATTTTAGCTGCTAAAATATGTTACAGTTAACAAGCACTGTAGTACGGGGCTAATCTGTGAGACAATCGCCCAGAAAATGTCCAAAAGGGATGCAAGGTTAAAACAGTACTTGACTCATGTGCCGACACAGATCAGGCTGACAATAGGTGAATCTGAAGTTTATGCACCATACAAATGAGCCAGCTTTTAAGGCTAATTACATGTATTTTAATAACTAAATCCTTGTAGGCAAGCCATTTAAGAATAACTATGTTTATCTGCTTATTATCTTGATTGTGATTGATGCTATTCACTTGTATACATTATCAATGGAATATTGTTTGCTTCTTGTTTTTAATTATGATGTCTTTATTAACCAGGCATGTGCCCTTGCTTTTGATGCTTTGCTGATAAGAGACTGACAAAGCTGTATTCTAAAAATCAGTTTCACTTGGTGACATACCATAAAGTTTTATATCTTGTACAGAAATTTTTTTAAAATTCCCAATGACTGAGAATGAGCATTATTTTGCTAGAGCACAAGAAATTGGAGTCATCAATACTAGCCACATTAATTAAAGAAAGATGTAAGAAAAACCAGACAATGCTCCATGGCTTCCTCAAGCCAGGTTCTTGAACTGTGAACACTGTGAATTATATTGCATATTTAAATACTGTACAGCATGATTCATAATTATAATGAACATTTAGAAAAGTTATAAAAGTATTTTATTCCTCAGATATTTCCTGTGATATTGACTGTATTTCCATGTGGAACACTGTATTTATATTACAAGATGTGATTTTTGGAAGGAATGAATGTAAATGTTCAGCGAATTCTTTGTTAACCACCATTAATACTGGCCACCATGTATAGCCTATCACGTGCTGAAAAATGGCATTAAGCCCTGCAACAACAACAACAACAAAAAAGCAACAGCTTTCTTAATTTTGTGCACTCTTACACAAACAGACACCAATTCTCTGCTAAGTACACACACTCTCTCTCTCTTGTCACATAAGTACTTACAAAATGACTTTTTTTCACATCTGCAAAACACCTGAGTCAGTAACCAAAAACTTCTCAACACCTAGGGGATTTCAGTTTTGTGTGGGCTTTCACCATACTATCGTATGGCAATATGTATCAGTACAAATTTTCTTGTGTCAGTATTATGAACTGTAGCATCTATTACTTAGCTGATTGTGGAACTATTTTATTTTTCTTCACTAAAAAAATTACTTGGTAGTACTGTAAGTACCAAGACCAAAAAATGTGCAGCTCTGTAATGGCTGATGGACTATCATAGACAAGTAAGCCTGAACAAGATTTTTTTCTCCAGAAAGAGGTAAAGAGCACTGTTTGGACTCACTTTGTCCTTCAGTACAAGATGGCAGAACTGACAAACCATTTCCAAAAATAAGGAGATTGGCTTGTTTTGGTTTGGTTTCTAACAGTACAGCACACAAGTAGGTTATTTAGTGCCACAGCAACTAAATTAAAGTGAAAGGAGGCACTGCCTGATAGGATGCGGAGGTGTCCACTTCATCTGGGGTTGTCAAGTCACCACCAGTCCTTGAAAAGTTTCGTTATCTTTCTAACTCATCATAGGGAAGTGTTTCTGAAGTTTATATACCACTAACCGCTACTGCCTCTGTTGCAGCTGCATTTTGGATTGTGCAACATTTGCTTTCTACCATTTTAGGTCACTTTGTTTTATCCCAACCTAATCTTGCAACCAGTGTACTGGGGTTTTTTGGATTGCATTAAGCATGATATATTAGCCATTGTGTTAAAATTTGGTGTTAAACCATTAGAAAAATACACACACACAAATTTGTTCAGTACTTTTTCAGTATTAGTCATTTAAATGTGTATTATTAGTAAATTCCAATCATAGCTGAAGGCAGATAAGCAAATTTGAAAACCCCTCTGCCAGGATCTTTGTCTATATAATTTGGTCAAATTCTGCTGAGGTTTTTTTTGTGAAAAAGTAACTTAATAGTTTGCTGGGATTTTTTGGTTACAGTGGTTGCAATTCAATGATGGACTAGCATCTTTTGTACAAATATGAAAGCTCTTTTCATCTGGATGTTTTTTTAATCACATTTTGTCACATTCTGTCAAGTACATTCACAGAAGAAGTTGATAACAGATTTATTTATATTTGGCAACAGCAACCATTTATTTGATGGCAGAGTTGCACAATTTGTACAAATTGTAAAGTCATTTATGCCAGGATGCATTTTCTCAAGTTAATTGAAGATTTTTTTCTATTTAGGTAATAGCAAGTATATCTGATGGTAGATGCAGATTAGCATCACAGAAAAAGATTCATACGAAGATACTTTGTGTTAAATTCTGTCTAATTATGTTGAGCAGTTTTTGAGAAGTTGTTTGAAAAGCTTATCATTTTTAAGTACACCTCACTTTTGGCAACACATGCACAATCAATTTAGTCCTAAAATATAAACCACACTATAAGCAAAGGTTTGAGTTACTTAGGGATCTCTGACAAATGAAGAAGGTAGTGCCATCCGGGCTGGTAATAAATACAACCTTGGAGAGGGGGGAGGTAGCAAATTGTTTAATGGCTGAATATTTGTTTTATAATTGCATTGTGAATAATTGTAATAAACACCCTTTTCAAAAGAAATTATCTGCTCTTCAATTAACCTTTATACAAGATAACTATTCTCTGAAAGATCATGAGAATCAGAACTCCATCATGTTTCAACACATCACATACATGTATGCCTTGTTGTGTACCTGCAAAATAATGTGTATTATGTCACTGCTTTTGCACAAAAAATAAGATTTCTTTTGTTCAAAAAGTAGAGACATTTGTTTAGTGAAAAAAATGTGGATGCTGAAAGTCAACATTTTAAATGTTATATTAATGAAATATTTATTCCATCATTTCATTGCAAATAACAGTGAGACCTCTGCTAATACTTGAGCAAATCTCTGAGTTCACACAAACTTTGGAACTTGCTTCTCCATAATGAACTATATATCAAACATCTTTGTTCATGACAAGGATAATTTAAGCTAGTTTTATTGTTACTAACACAATCATATTTATAAGAATATTATAGTGGTCAAATGAAATGAGCTCACCTGACATATAACCATTACCAGTAACTTGTATGCAAGTAGAAACTGAATGTCTTTAAACTTTTGTTTTATTCCATTCCATATGATTTGATAGAAAAGACATAATATGATACTACAAAGCAGGTCTGCAATTAAATGACTGTAACAATACAACAAATACATCTGCAAATCTGAGATCAAAACAAAGTCAGCAGTTAAGTGTACTCTTGTAGCTATAGCTGTGATGGTAGAATGGCATTTTTCACATTTGAACACGAAAGGGCATTAATGATGATTACACTGAAACCCCAAAAAATAGAACTAAAACACAAACTTCACCTGACAAAACTTATTTCATTGCAATTTATTTTTTCTAGTGTTGCTTCTAGTAAGCATTAGCGAAATTTTCACTGAAAAGTTTATAATCTTTTGTTATTTATAGTTAACTGCTTATTTTTTGTAATAAAATGTAACAAAATATAGGACTTCTTATTATAAGTTGAGAATTTCCTGATACTAAAAGCCACTTTCAATGATAAAACAAGCAATATATCAGGGTTTATTTACCAATTTTGATCATGGTTTTCTTCATGTTCAACAAATAAGGGTCCATTCTGAAGGCATTTTTTTTTTTAAAAGTAGGTTTGCAAGTTGTCTAGGTGTGAGTTATTGAGGGAGCAGTGTAATGGGCACTGTATTTGCTAGCAGAGTGGCATCATTCATAAACTGAAATCCCTTCCTGCCTGAATGTTTCCTGTCAAATCTGGTTAACATTCTGTTGAGCAATTTTGAGAAGCCATTTCAAGAAAATGGCCCAGAGGTTTTTGAGAAGTTGAAAGATGATTGGACAACACACCCACCCACCCACCCACCCACACACACACACACACACACACACACACACAATGGACATTAAACAGAACATACACAATAGATGCAGAGCCATATTGTAGCTTAGTTATCCTTACAGCAAAGTTTAACAACAGCCACGTTTTACATAGACAATAAAGCCCTTATTGTCAAGTCATCCTCTCAAAAATTCTGAAAAACAATAATGCAGATTTTGTAATCTTTTCCAAAAGAATTTTACGGAAGGAAAGGAAAACGATCATTTTATTGTGGAATATTTTACAATTAAAATTTTAAAATGCACTTACACCGGCCATTTGGAAGCAGGGCCTTTCTTGAAAGTTTGAACAGCATTGTTCAAATATTTGGTTCCCCACCAATCTGTATTTCTTTTGCTGTGAGAGACATCTTCAGGCACTTTGTCAAAAGGCTGCAGTAT
Organism: Megalonaias nervosa; assembly: GCA_016617855.1. Taxonomy (NCBI): domain Eukaryota; kingdom Metazoa; phylum Mollusca; class Bivalvia; order Unionida; family Unionidae; genus Megalonaias; species Megalonaias nervosa. The sequence goes on from JAECUM010055179.1 coordinate 4,893, forward strand.
ACCAGTCAAAAAATGGTGAAGAGGCACACATAAAATTATGAATGGATTAGTTTCCACACTGACCATTCTATCTATGAAACTGATGAGGCATTCACTCAGCTGCCTGAAAATAAAAGATTAAAAAAGGGAAATATCTTTATCTGTACCAATGTAAAGTTTAAGCAAACTCAGGAGTGTTTCATACCTTTAAACTGTTCTCTAAGTGACAAGATAAGATAAATGTGATAAGGGCTGTTTTTGGCTCCCTGAATTTGTAACTTTCCCAACATTGTTTTATTTTCCCAAGAAAATAAGTTCCCTTTTCACCTTATTACCTCACATGTGAATGCCAAGACATTATTAGATGAAACTTCTTCAGTAGCAGAAGTTTTAGTGGTGGTGATGGCAGTTTTCGAAAGTAACATGTTCAAGATTGGTTGCTGTATTCAACTGAAACTTCGGGATAATATTACTGTTTTATCTCAGGTTTATACACCCTCTTATGAGAGGATTTCCTTCCTAATGCCTTCATTAGCAGAAAACTGGTGACACTGGTAAAACAATTTTAGTTCATCATGACTGATATGAATTTGAACAAATGTCAAATGCTTAATAAATGGTATCAAAATAACAAATGAAAATGCGAAGATGATATATAAGAGTTTAATGTGTTAAATGTTGGTTGGTGCTCACAAGATGGATTGAGTGAGAGGATTAATAAATTTGACCTTCAAACTGGACTTGCATTTAGGTTTATTTATACATAATAAGAACAAGTTAATTAGGATATATGAAACTATACAGAAATAGACAAAAAAGCAAGTTGTTTTTATTTGCCATTATAAATTTTGGGCCACACCAAATATATATTCACATGCATCAAGAGATAGCAAGGAATTTCCCAAAAGCAGTTATGATCCATTGAAAAGAATATTGCTCCTATGGTATGATACCTTAGTAATAGGCTAATGTAAATTAAACTGCTGCACAGTATCAGGCACACTATGGAAACAATTTACATATGACTTCTGAAAACAACCCACATTAGAGAGCTGCAACCTAGGCAGAATCAAGTACTGAAAATGTATTCTTTTCTCACCTTACGAGTTACTAAATAGGGCTTTCCTGGAGTCCTTATTTAAGTATGATTTAAGAGTGCATAGAATGTTGTTTCTAATCTCTAATGAAAGAAGATTCCATTCCAAGACAGATTTCAAACAAGAAAGAATTTTGATACAAGTTTGTCCCAGCAGAAGGTGTTGGTAAGTTCAATCCATCATTAAGTCCTCTTTTGGTTACCTGCTGGACATTTAATGAATCTAAGGACCATAGGTAACCAGAGCCTATATATGGTACATTTTTTAAAAAGTTGTCATTCAGTGTTTATAACACTTAAAAGAAGTTTGTCCCATTTTGTTTCTTCCAATATGTTGTTATTGTATCAAACTCATTTAATTGCTATCTGTCCCAGCTTGTACTTTTCTTTTCTTGTTTTAAGTTGAAACATTTAGTTCTGAAACTTATGCCAAATGCAAGTACCAAAAAATATTTCTAGGATTCAGTAAAAGCACTAACAAAAAAAAACTACTGGAGCATAAATCTGGATACTGGTACAAGTGTATATATATATATATATATATATATATATATATATATATATATATATATAATAAAAAATGTTAATGATAGAACAAAGATGATGCAAGAGGCTGTATATTATATATTATTGTGTACAGTGTGTGCTCAGCCATTTAGCAGCATTATCATCAGCAAGGTGCAGAGCCTGCATTCTACCGGGGAACTTTTGTCAGTGGACAGTTGTTCACAATGCATGACGTGGTCTGTAGAACTCCAGAGCAACAGGAAGAGTCAGTGGCCTGGCCCCACTGGACAAGGTTGACTGCACAATGACCCTGTCCTGTTCGAAAGCACTTCAGAATGGTCCACAGATGACATGGAAGGCTGAAGCCAGGAAGGCAGACAGATGGCTCAGCTACAAGGGAGTGGTTTACAACATCTGTTGAAGACCACTTGACACTCCATGCCAAAATAGCTGTCATATTCTCCAGCAATGAACCTATCCAGATTGGGCATCTCGAAGTCAAGTGGACTGCTGCATGTGAGGTGATGTCCATGTACAGTGGAAGTTTCTCACTGGCATAGACCTTAGCCAATACTTTTGTGGTTGCTTCCTGGCGACACAGATGTGGAGGAGGAATGTTGCTGAGTACCGGCAGCCATGGTAAAGGAGTAGGATGCAGTGTTCCGAAGATTATGCGCATTGTTGTGTTGAGCTGGACATCAATTAACTTGGTGTAGGATGATCAAGCCCAGACAGGAGTGCAACACTTGGCTGTCAAATAACAGAGAGCCAGTGTTGATGTCTTGAGTGTCTGAGCCAGCCAGTTTCCAGAGTAGGTTGTTTCGAGTGCCAAGTTTTGCTTCCATTTTCTTCAGGTGGTTGTAGAATGTCAGTGATCTGTCCAGAGTCACACCAAGGTATGATGTTGGTGTCAGGTCGTGTTTTATTTGCTGCCCATTGAGGAAGATGCAAATTGTTATGTAATTGTTATGGACTTCTTAAATCTTGGTGTGGGGGGTCTGAGTGGCCGAGTAATCAACAGTGCTCCCCTTTACCAATCATAACCATCTCATGTCTGTGTGGGTTCAAGTCTCGGACTCAGCCAATGCAGGTATGTGAGAAAGCTTGCCAATAGCTTCCCGATGGTTCTTCCCCAAGTTTTCCCAGGTTCTTCCTCCACTATAGCTCTACTGGCTGCCATGTATTGCTAACCATGTGTTGAAAAATGGTGTTCAACTCAAAACAACAACATAAATCTTTAAGAAATCCTAACTACATTGTCACATGGCAAAAGTATTTTTGTTTTCTTCTTTAAGGTATATAAGCTTGCTGTCACAAACTGACTTAAAATTATTCACTTGTTTTATTTATGCATTAAATAAGATTAGATTTTCAATATAATCAAGACTTGAAAATGCATTATCTTAAGTCAACAGTGGTAAAAACACATTATCCAAAGCTAACTGTAGAATACAAATTTGTGTAAGCAATATGACCATGATAATGGTGTAAGAGTTCTCACCAGGTGAGAAGTTTGTGCACTGCTTAGTTAAGGTCCAGTCGAGAGACTGCTAAAGAGAGCAGTGCTAGCCAGGGAAACCTGCCACAAGGGTGGACAAACCCGGGATGTCCTAAGAATGTCGGGACATGTGAGCCCCAGTCACAAGAAGTACCCATAATTCACTACAAAGTGGAGAAGCCATTGGAGAGTGTACCTATGGAGTGTGTATATACGAAGTGCATAATAATTCAGTGCAACAGCATCAGTGAATATAAAGTGCTCTTAAGAACTTTAAGAATAGCCAGTAATATTTAAGAACAGTTTAACTGCAGTTATTTGTTTTCTTTTTACTATTCTGCAATTTGTTTTATTCATCATAATCATCTAATTAAATCATCATAATGTTTGTGCATGTTGTCTCTATGTTCTCCATAAAATAACTATTCCAACCATCCATTCATCCATTGCAAAATAATAAAAGTTCCAACTGCAAAAGGCACTGTGTATAAGATGTGATCTCTTAAATCAGAATATATTGGACAGTATAAAAGAAAATGTTTTGCCATCTCTATTTTGTATGTCTATTTCACCACAGGAATAATAAAAGGCACATTCAGTGCTCAAAAAATGTGATAGTCCGACGCACAGGGCACCTGTAAAATAAATTATTTGTTTATCAATGTAATTTGCATTTTATGCCACCACTGGTAGTGACCATAAGCATAATTTTATTCCTGCAAAAATGAAACTTTCATGGCACAATAAACGTGTTCCAGTCACTTTGGAAAATGCAACAATCTATCAGATTCCATTGCTTTTATTTAATTCTGGTACTAACTTCCTGTAATGTGTCTTTTGAGCAAGGATTGAACCTTAAAATTGAATACATTGTGCAATAAAATTTTAGTACAGCCAGCAAGGTTTTATATGAAGGGTCACTTCAACCTTTTTTCTATGTCAGTTGTTAAATTTGAGAGGCCACCATCTACGGCTAATTTAGAATCGACCCGGGCATCGCAATGCTGTCCTGGGCAAGTAAACATTGAAGTTGCCGACCATAACCACTTAATAGGAATGCCATGTCAAATAGTCATTTAACAAAGGGAAGTTGGTATGCATCGTATTTCCCAGATTCTATACTGTCCAAATCTGATGAGAGAAATAATTATCTTGGGGAAAAATCAGAAACTGCTGATTACGATTGGTCAGTTTAACTTAAGGCGTACACCTTGGAAGTAATGTTGAATTTAAAATAACAACTTTTGGGTGAATTTCCTTAGTCTGAGATTTTCCTGCAAGAGGACAAAATTCGTCTGACTCTGGGGGAAAACTAAAGAGTAGTTCTTTCCTCATTAAGACAAGTAAGGGACCTGTTGGCTGTCTTGTAAGCAAAGGCAGGCCTTTAGTGCGGATGCACATTTTTTTGAAAAGAACAGCATTAAGGTAGGCAATTTTAATTTTTCAAGCAATTTTCTATTTTGTTTGTCTTGTTTTATGCAAAAGTGTTTGATATGACTAGGATCCATAAAATCCATTGTTTATTTGATTTCATGGAAATCTGTTGATATGCTTGAGTGTTTTTATGCAATTTATTTCTTTAATTTTATAGTTACTAGTTCATTGATAGAACTGATGATTGCTTGTGATCCAAATTTTCATATGTGTAGGATTTCATAGGGTTATATGAGTTAATTTCCTTTGTCTGTTAGGACGATAGTGATTATCATGAGTTAATGATAATTGCATATTTATATATGATTTTGTAATGCTTAAAGAATCTTGTAGGTTAGGGATTGCTGTGAGCTAGAAGTCAGTGAATCTTATGCAATAGTAATCGAACATGTATCTTATTGAGTGGAACTGACTAGGTTGGATGTCTAAGGAGTCATGTGGTAGCATATGCAGAGAGATACAGGAACATTCACATGCACCACTCACATGTTAATTTGTGGTCAGATGCTGTGAAACGAGGATGATGATCTATTGAATTAGGTCAGACTTAGATGTATTGTTACGTGACAAGGGCTCGTACTCAGTAACAAAGAAAAGAGTGAAGTCAACAAGCTTTGTATATTTTAACAAAATAATTTATTTCCCTAGAAAACAATGTAAAATTGGTAAATAGAACTTACGGTTTGTGAATATAATCCAAAATTTAATCCTAAGAATGAAAAATACAAGTCCTATCACTAAATAGTTCTATTAGAATCCAGGTTCGAATCTCGACGACACACAAATATGGAAGGCAATGACGTCAGATGTGGTCCAATGTATGAATATCAACAATTCCTCAACTGAATCACAGCCTTTCTTTCCGAATAATTCCAGAATAAATGTCCACTGAATATATTTCAGAATTTTTTATAAAAAAGGCAACTTGTTGAGTTTCCAGGAGAATAAATTATTAAATCCAAAAACAGATGAAAAACAAACAATCTGGCAACAAATAAAAAAAAACACCTTGTTCCTTCAAGATGTTAAAACGACTCTGACAGAAAAATATTAAGAATGCGTATTTAAACCCCTAAAACATCATTTCAATCTCGCGAGATGGGTCATGTGGTCTCTTACTACAAGAGATTTATTACATACACCAGTGTAGCCCCACTTAAGAACCAATAATAAAAAAACGTTTACACATGGTGATCACGCAAGCGAAGAATGGCCTTAATACTGACCAATCATTTTAACTTCCTGTTTACGAACTTCCCAACCCAAGACAAACTAGGTTAACTAAAAATAATTTTCATGTAACACGTTTTACGTCTTAGATAAACAATATTTACTAAAAGAAAATATCGAATTACTGAAAAAGAATTTTGAATCCATGCAATAATCATTACAATAAAATGTAATGAAACAAAAATAAAATAAAAAAAGAATTTTAAAACTAACACACAAGCGATTTAATTACATATACATAACAGTATATTACAAGGGTCATTAGTAACTACAGACAATGACTGTACCTTACTCAAAATACAGTCTAAATCTGTAAGTACCATTAATCATTAAGGTCACCTTATGTCAGAATTTATGCAGTGTTTGAATAGTTAGTTTATGCTTTTTGAGTAACAAGTGAGAGAATTTTATAGAAGGTGATACATATAGAGACTTAGTGGTAATCTTGTCATTCAAGGAAACAGCCCTCTGGAACAGTCTGGGACAGTCTGAAAGACGGAAGTACGGATAAGAGATTAAGTGGTTAGAATAGAAGGATCTTTTTTTTCATGTACAAGATAAATACATGTACATGAAATTGCAGGAGTCATGTCACAATCGTCTTATATTAGAATTCATAAACAATCTCTCATTGACCTTTTGAACTACAACAGTATTTTGGGATTATTGTAAATTTATTTAAAGACATTCTGGATTATCACATTTTGATGCATCAAGACTTAGCAGACCTACCTATTCAAGACTACTGGAACATCATGTAGCACAGTCAATATTGGAATTCATTTGGAACACCCTATACTTTTGGATTTGTGATAGAACATTGAGGATTATTTGGGATTTAATTCACATTACTGTAAGTTCCTTTTAAATTTTTATTTTGCATTCTTGGGAAATACATTATTTGTTAAATTTTACAAAATGTGTTGGTTTTGCTTCTTCCTGTAATATAGTCTGAGACCACAGAGTTACAACATCTGCAATGTTGTAGAGTGGATGCTTACATAGGTATTCACTCATCTTGTTGAGGCTGGCATCTTCTGCCATGTTCTGATAGATATGTGCAGTCTTAACATCCAGCAGCAGTCTGTTGGTGTCCGTGTGTAGCAGGGCCATTTTGTCTACTGGGCTTGATGTTGTTGTAGTGACAGTTGTACATGACGAGCTTGCCAAGGTCCAGGATTGCCTGCCCATGTAGACAGGGCAGTTTAACTTCACGTTGGCATTTTTGTAATGTATAGCAATGAGGTTGCCATGCAAGATTTTCCTTCAATGACCCACTGACTTAGCAACCTTTTATCACAGTTTGTTTTTCTCTTCCTCAGGTTTCAAGTGATCCACCCAGATCAGCTTCTATAGGAACTCCATTACCTTCTTCAAACTCTGATGTTGCCTTGATCCTGAGATCAGTATGTGCCGTATGTATGTGGCCATTCATGGACTCGGGTCAAATTCCAATGCCCTGTGAACCATAGTTACAGACATTTCAAGTTTTGTGTACTGTTGGAGGTTTCAGTAATGAACCATATATTATTGCTTCCTATGCAGGTATGAATTTTGGTGCTTTCAGTGACCTTACCCCCAGTTTGCTCATATATCATGCTCGTACTTATTCAGCCAATCTTCTTGACCAATCATAGCCATTGGAGGCAGTGGATAGTTAATGTCTGCATCCTGAAGACTGTCTAGATACTCAAGGTCTTCTTCAAGAATGTAGCCCTCTTGTGAACCTGATGAAATGACAGCAATCTGCACAAGATCTGATAGAATGACCCATTTCAAGCCACCAGTTCTCAAGAAATTGTATAACAGTCCAATCCTTGCAGTGTCAATGTAAGTTAACCATGTCACCAGTTTGTTGCTATCACAGTCACTTCTACAGGATGTACACAATAGGCTTGTTCACTTCTGCGTGATGGCAGCTCGTGATCAAAATTCCACCACAAATTCCCTTTTCAATAAACATATGATATTTGTCTGCAGCCAAAGCTTGCAATGATCTTATTTATTTAGGAGAGCTGTTGAATTGGACTGGGTCAAAGCTGTGGTGTTGGAGTGTCCCAAAATGCCTTGAACATACCAGCCGGCAGTAGTACATCAGTTTACTGGTAGAGATCCTGGTAATCTTCAAGATTTTAGTAACCATCAGCAAACAAATCTCTTCCACCTACACTGCACATGTTGTACTCCCCTTCAGACTGTAGTATACTCGTATCAGGGAAAGCTGGGTTTCTTCAAACCACTCTCAGTTGCTCATGTATTCATATTGCTAGATGCCCCTGCAAAGCAGGTCATAGCATGCATCAAGGCATGTAATACCTTATTAGGCATGTTGACAGCCAGCTTCATAAACTAGAAGGTATCAATATTACAGCTGCACATGTAAGAAGGTCATGTACTTCATGCTGTCTGGAATGGCACTTATGTTCATGTCAGTAATGTTCCATTATAGCCAAGTTAATTATGAAACACAACAGGTACCTTTATTTTTTCTCAACTGATGGGTAGCTGTACTGCATTTTTCTGATAATATGGTACTAGTTTTGCATGCTCTCATGGTCAAGTTTCTTGCCACAGACAAGGCTGTCACTTGCATTCTTAAAACCTCTTTGTCATCTTCACTCACATTTCTGTGGGATTCTGGAGTACATTTGTGATCTCTACCAGCTCTGGCTCTGGATCAAATTGGTGACAGTCCCATTACCTTTGTATATAACTAGCTCATTGGATACTCCATCATATCAAATAGCTACGTAACACATGAGACATTCAGCAATTTTTTATTGTAGTTTTTGTCTGGATTGTTGCCCGGGCCTTCCACCAAAATGCTGAGCACTGCAATGTCCACATAGATGATGTATGGAACATACATCCAGTAATGCTGGTTCTGGAAGCACAGGATGGTGCTGCCAACCTTTAGTAAGGACTCTTGCTATCTCTTCACGCTTATACCACAGCAGTCTTTACAGAGGCATGCCAATAGGGATGCCCAGCTAAAGACAAGGACTCAACAGCAGCAGACATTGTGCTGCACTCAGTTTTGTTGTTTGGCTTATGGCTTTGGTCCTCTATCCAAACAAAGTGGCTCTCCTCTGCTGTCCCAGAAGCCACTTCACCTCCAGTGCCTGCTGCATTTGCAAGCAGCAACAGGTCTATAGTTTGTGACCTGAATTCCTCACTAACTGCAGTGGGTACATGCCATATTTCAATTAAAGTCTTTAACCATGATAGTTTTGTTGCCACACTCAAACTTAGTAATATCACTAGCCTTGACAGTAAAGTCAATGCCACCATTTTTAGAAAATTTTATAAGCAACATCTGGATTGTGCAGATGTTTTGCATGAAATTTTTTTTTCTCCATTTTTCAGCATCTGAGGTATTTCTGTAAATTTAATCTGGTTCCCTGACCAATTACACTGAATCTAATATAAAACCTGGATATGAATCAAATACTGACAAGCCAGCATTCAGATTTTACTGCAACAATCATATTTTCTTAATTTTTGCTTTTAATCCATAGTCCATATTTTAAGGGTCATTTTCATAGAACTTTTGGTCACATTGTATGGGTTGGCAGGTCTGCTTTTCTATGCAAGGCTATCCTGAAAAGAAGTAGGCATCAAAAAGAATCTCCAGGCAGGGATGAAATACCTGTAAATAGGTTTGTTTGAGCTGACTGAATTTACCTGGAAATGTCTATTGCTAGTTTGTGAGCAGATCATTCTCCCATGCCTTGTCCCATCTGAGGCACTACTGAAACAACTTTGCAACTCTGATCGTATATATTGCAAATGACTCTTAATCATAATGTTGGAGGGACGGCATTATCAAGCTCCAAAACCTATCTCACCTAAAAGCAAAATCCTTAAAACATGATTAAAACCTGTTGTATACACTGCATTACCTCAAAAAGATAAATTCTGGTAGTACATCCTCATATAGTTTCTGCAGGAGGGTTCATGTCAAAATACTTCTGTCCCACACAGTGGAAAATGACACAATTGACATGTGTTCCACTGGCAGGGCCCACACTCTGCTTAAGGTTCACCTTTCAAGAGGTACGCACAAACTGGATATTATGTATAATACATGAAAGGTACAATATTACGTTATCTCTCTGTTTGTTCATAGGAGGGATACCACTCTCAAATAGTGGGTTCAGTGTTCTTGAGTTTGGTAGTGGAGTTTTTATTCCAAATATTTTACTATGTATGATGAACATGCTGATTTATACAGCATTTGAAGTCAGTACATAAAGCTTCCATTCAGAAACAAGTGATTGTGGGGCAATTTGGCTGCTTGAACTTCCCTTTCATTACTCATTATGCTAATGTCCTAAGCTTTTACCAGATTACACAAGAACATGTTTCTGTCATATCTGGGTTTAACTTATTAAAGGGCTGTCAGATTTATTTATGTGAACCTCCCATCAGGGAGGGTTTCCCTTCTGAGATGATGGGTGTTTCCTGTTCCTCCCATCACTCATTGAAATCTCAAGTAAGATCAAAATTATAATTTAAAAAATTCTGGAACAGACAATATTTTTCTAGGAGCGTTTTTCACTTTGTTTCCAGTGTATTACTGGAAAAGACTTCCTGTGATTACATGACTGTGAGCATGGCATGTTGCCAACTCGACTGTCAATAATCTAAAATTAATGTGTGATCTGTAACAACTTAGTAGGGATTAAAGACACTAATGGATTACAGTTGCATTACTAAAGACCTTTACACATTACTAAAGACCTCAAGTGGCACAAAACAGGTAGAATTAGTACTGGTATTAAACTTTTTTTGATATCTAAGAGTGTGTGATCTCCTAAATGCTAAAACACCAAAATCTAAACAACCAAATATCACACAAAATTCACTAATGGATGGAAACAGGAATTTTAATGGTTGGAATCAAGTTCAAAAGGACAGGAATATGCATTCTGCCATTCCTTAAAACTATATTTTAAGAGAAACTTCCCAAATTCGTCCCAGATAGCAACAATCTTTTAATAGTTCCATCAAGCAGTCAGCAACATGAATCTACACACTGGCAGGAAATATTTAAACTTTTTGGTTGACTCAGCAGAGTTGTATTAACATAGCCACATTCCACTGCAAACACTGAAAGGACATTTTCCATTCTGAGGAAACTTTAGGCTGACTTCAGAGAAAACTGGATCCAGTAACAATACTTTATCTCCTAAGTGTTAAGATCAACAAATGATGAGGACTGCCACAAATATAATCCAGACAAAGATCTCCTAAGAAATGCTGAAAATGCTTGTTGTACATATAAGGAGAGTATGAATGGCAACAAGTTATACCTCTTCCTTGACAACTTGACCAGTCCAAAAACATGGAAGCACCATAAATGAAGGTGCAAGTTACCATGAGACCTAAAAATATAAGAAGGGGAAGGCCATCAAGAAAACTGGAGAAGGGATGTTAATGGGGCTGTTTAATATGCTGGACAAGGGGTCCTGAAGGAAAACTTAGGGTACAGATGAGAAAAGGGAAGATAATTTGTAAGTATAGAAAACATCATACACAGATGAATCAAAGTTTAACTAGCATCAATCTTATTTACTTTTATCACTGATATCTCATGATTTTATTTCCATTTACTTGTTAGGACATCCATCAAATTTCATTTATGTATATTTAATTTAAACTGTTTGTCTGTTAGTTTCATATTTTTTTTTATTTCAATACATGTTATTACAATGTAACATTGTTTGCTAGACTTGACCTTGTCCAAAACTGAGTTCAGTTCTGCTTGACCTGATTGACTCTATTTTTTTTATTTCATTTATGTAAACAAATAATAATAGCTTCATTATTCTCTATGTGTATGAGCTTATTATCAGGATTATTATTCAGGTAAACAAAGAATGAGTAAATATGTTGATCAGGGTCAGAGTTTTGGAGATTCCTATGTGAATTTTGTAGGCTATTGTGTTGTAAATAAACAAGGCTCATTAGATCATTCTAGAAGGTAATTTTCCATTAGGTAATAGTTATTTTTAGAAAATGCTAATGGTGACCTGGGAAAAAGCAGAGAACTATATTATCTTGTGACTGTGAGAATTTTACCAGTCGTGCTTTAACATCTAGCACTTTAAGTTGTATTATGTTGTGACCAGTTTGGGCTGAATTTTATTTTCTTCAAATTATTTGAATTCAAGTGATTATTTCTCAGGAAATACAAAAGTGTTCTGATAAAATTCTTGGATAAAGACATTCACTGGAATTTATACTGAATTCATACCTGGAATAATATTTCTGTGATTCAACAAGAGACTGTCGACACATCAGCACTTCACAGACCATAACCGATGTGTCATCGCCTTCAATTTTAAATCTCTCTGGGACTTGAACTGAGTTTTATTCAGGTCTTTATATTACTAGGACTTGTTTCTTGAATTCTTGGATAATTTTTGGATTTGATTCACAATACTATAAGTTATGTTGTTACATTTTTCACTCTGTATAAATAAATTATTTGTTAAATTTTACAAAGCTTGTTGTCTTCACTCTTTTCTGTTACTTATTTTAAGACCATAGACTCGTAACACATCTTTAATAACAAATTCTTGACATCTCATTGTAAAACATTTTAATCACATGATGAATTTTATGTAAATTCATTGCTGTATGTACTTACTGTTTCATCCCTTTAAGAAAATATTTGTCAATACAATCCACATCATGACACTGGCGAGTCCAATTGTTTGGTCGTACCAACAGTCCATATGCCAGAAGTTCCTCTTCTTTCTGGCTCAATTCCAGGTGGAAACATTGTAGGGCAAAGACTATTGTGGTTGCTTGCAACATTCTGATTTCAGATTCTTGAGGACTCTCTTTCCAATTACACAAAGGCACTCCTTCAAAGGACTTCAACACTTTCGCCAAAATGACATCTGAAATCTATATAAAGCTGTTGGATTTAAAACAGCTCTTTATATTATAAAAATGTCCCATTTCCACAAACTCTTCAAATGAGAATATCTTGAGCATAGCACATCAAACTTCCATCATATGCTTTAACTGAGAACAGTTTTTCCTTATCATTGTTATCAACCTTGTTTTTATTACACGTGTGCATTGGTTGGAGGTAAATGCCAGTCACAGAATAATAATAATGATACATAAAAGTTAACTTTATGAGTCAGCTTAATCATTTTTGTAACCCTTCTATTGCCTTAAATCATTGAATTCAGATGCCTAATATCAAAAGCTTACACCCATATTAGCCATGTGTGACTGTTAATGTGCTTTCCAGACCAAATTCACACCTATATCACATGAATAAAGAACAAACTAAAGCAGTATGAACAACATTATTGAGAGAATGTTGATAACTGAGTTTGATCCAAGTGCTAACCAGCAATCCGTTCACTCAGAAGTTTATGCCTTGCCATTACCAACATACATCTTACTCATGAAATTGTCTTTTTTTCAATTACATGCTATCTTAGAATAAACTGGAGAAGTAATAGACCTCTAATGTCAATGTATTGATATTTGACCTTGTAATAAACTTGTCTGAAGCATTAAGCATTAGAATATTTCACTTTCAAATAATTCATCATTTGAATAGACTGCAACTATGAATTTACAATGATTTCTCTAATCCAGACTTGCAGTTAGATTTGTTTTTTATTGCTGCAAGTGGTTTGGTCTGTAAGAATACAAAGTGATTTGTTTGGAATGTCATGTTGTCTTCACTAAAAGGCCACCTTTGAAATGGACAGTTCCATGTCGCAGTTGCTTTAACTGATATGTTGTCAAACTCTCAGGCCCTTTCACCTAGGAGAATGATGTCACTTGCTCAGCTTGAATACCAGCTAAAAACTTTTATAGCAACAAATATTAATAAGTTACAAAAATGGTTTATGAAAAAGTCAAGGTATTGGAGAAGTACATCAACTCAAAATTAATTATAAAATATAAATTTTGAATAGGAGCAGAAATGACATAAATGTAATCAACCAAATTTTGTACCCCACCCCACCCCCAATTAAACCAGAGATGAAGATTATGCAAAAGAAATAAATTGAACTTTACCCTTCTGATGTAAAAAAAAAGCATTTCTAGACTATCTATCTTCATATCAGCATATACATGAAAAAAACGTATCAAGCAGAACAATCCATAAATATTACCACTCTTGTGTTTTAATCTGGTTGTGCACAAGAGGAAGCACACATGCATGCAAATATCCAAATATTCAGTAGCAGCTTTTTTCAAAGAAAAGGTAAACATGCAAATCTAGTATAAAAACTTTCATCTAATGAAGTATATATTACAACCTAAAATAATTTATTCAAACAATTTGGGAAAAAATGCCCCCCAGCACAAAAGAACATTTGATCAGTTCATGCAAATTCTTATAAAATTGGAGAGAGGTGTGTGATAGCACAAAAGAATAATAACTTGTATAAAAGTTTTGTAAAAATCCATGCTGGGTATTATACATGAACAAAAGACTTGTTGCCAAGATAAGGAAACAAAAAATTGTTGTCTTATAGTGGCAGTGATATGCTTTGTACAACCCCTCAGAGAACTTTTTCTGGATCTTTTCAAGCATTTTTTTCAATGAATTCCATATTTTCAAGGAGCATTTTTTCATAATGAAACTTAACTTTTTCCATATGATACTTTGTCAATGAATAAATAGATATATAAACGCTGAAGGAAAAATATATATAATTAAATAGCATGCCACTATACCTGCTTTTAAGCCTAGTTGACTTAAGTACAGAACTGCCAACTCCAACGAGACCGTCTCAGTAAGGCAGTTGATTTTTTTTCCACAAGTTTGACCAGTTTTCAGTAAGGTGTAATAAAATATCATGAACTGCTATTGTAAAGCTGGAAAACATTTAAAAGTTCAGTATTCAAAACATGCAACGACGGTAAGCATTATGTTCAACTGAAAAGTCTGTAAAGTACACGTAGACCTTATTTACCCAACTCTATACTTTAAGGGTCATTTTTGTGTGACTTATGACAAAATGAAAAGGGTTGGCAGGTCTGTAAGTATTTTTTTTTTTCTGTCCCGAAACTTTCTTTTTAACATATAATCCTTAGGAAGCATCTAGGTAATAAGCCTTTAATTTGCTGAATAATTATATCAGGATAGAAATAAATCCACACTTTACTTTCTAAGGAGTTTTTGTTTATCAGTCTTTTCTAAGCATATATATTTCATGAACAATGCCTAAGCATGGTATGGCTAAGTGTAACCATAGGAAATCTCTCATGGGACATACAACTCACATTTCTCCTGTAAACGCTAAGAGAAAAAATGGCTGTTCATTATGTAGCCATCTGTCTCACAAGATATGGGATCTCACAGACAGTCACTGAACCTTTGAAGCATCGAAGAAGTTATCCTCGTCTTCATTAGTTGTACCGATCCTCCAACATTCTGATGATTGGTTTATTCACAATGGCAGTCTAGAGACTCTCAGATTAAACCTATTTTGCTGTTTGCCCACAGTGACCATGCATGGTCTTCTACTAAACCTGAATCCATCTCAAGATTTTGTCTACATGGGGATGAATATTCTCACAGACAAATCTAGTAAAGACCCAATTGTTAGCTTGTCTTTTTCTCTCCATGCTGGGGACCATGAATGCCACTATGGACCTGGTTCTCCAAAGCAGGCTTCACTCGTCTGCCCCAGTGTCTACTTTTAGTGGATGAAAACTACATAGATACCCCTGGAATGATCCTATTTCTCTGGGTTGGGATTTCCACCACTATCTAAACTGATAGGCCAATTAGGATTGGCTTCTGGCCATATTCCCATTCACCCCATGAAACCCACTCTTACCTGTTCACAGAAATGTCCAATTCAAGGTGGGGCACTCTTCAAGTGCCAAAAGTTCTAATTCTTCTGAGTTTCTGGTCTCAGGAGGAATCTATCATCCACATCAACAATTTGGAAATGATGGCAGTAGCTTTTTGGCCTTCAGGGGTGCATCCAGCAAATAAGAGGTTGCTGCATGACGGTCTATTGCAACAGTGATAGCGTACCTCAGGAAACAAGGAGGCACACATACAGCTTTTCTTTGTGTGAAGGTTTGGATATCTTCAGAAGGACCACATTCCCATCAGGAACAACACTTTGTCCAACAATTTGTCAATGAAAGGGAAGGTGGTTCTAAAGGAATTGTCTCTACACCAAGCTGTAGCAGATTTCCTTTTCTGTCTTTGGGGAACTCTTTGGTGAACTTGCTTCCCAATTATGTTATCCCAGTCCCCAACAAGATGGCCTGGGAATGGGATTCTCTGCTTATGCCTTCCCACCCTTCAGGATGATCTCACAGGTCCTACATATAGTCAGGCACTCTATGTATCAGCTCATTTTTACTGTCCCTCTGTGGCCCCAGTGATCATGGATCAATGATCTGCTTGAGCTGCAGGTTGACTACTCCTGGACCTTATCTCTGACAAAGGACCAAAGATTCTCCACCTTCATGCTTGGATCCTCTCAAATGATCTCAATGCAAATAAAAAAGTTTTCAAGCCAAATTGCCAAGTACATCATTCAGTCAAGGAGATCAATCTCTAAGGTATATGATTCCATAAGGAGAATCTTTTGTGATTGGTGTAGTAGAAAATATGTCAATGTTAGCTTCCCCACCTATGAGTGTAGTTGCCGATTTTCTTTTCTTCTTTTCAAAGAGAAACAATACTTGGTTTCTACTATTAAGGGCTATCAATCGGCCCTTTCCAACATGCTAAAATTTTCAGAAGGCCTTGCCATCATAAAAGATTTTCACTTAGTATGCTTGATCAGGTACTTAAAATTGCAGAGACCAGTATCTCACTCTCTAATGCCTAAATGGAGTCTCTCTTGTGTTTTGTGGTCTCTAAATAAACCTCTCTATGAACCACTGGCTAAAGCTTCCTTTAAGAACTTTAACTTTGCAACATGTTTCTTGCTCACTTTAGCATCTGGGAGATGAAAGACCAGCTCCCTGCTCTATGCATAGGGCAGGGCTGTATCAGGTTCAATGAGAGAGTCAGTTTCTCTCCTTTGCCAACCAGGTTTTTCAGCAAAAGTATCATTTTCCTTTGGTTGCTCCACTCCTGACTGAGATCTCCAGACTTAGCCATATCTGTGCTGGGGGCGACCAAAATAGACTTTTATGTCCAGTTACGGCTCTCCAGTTTTACTTGGCTGTCTCTAATGAGAGAAGGATGGGTTGGAAATATCTTTTCCTCCAAATGGATGCTGTCATCATTCTAGGTCACTGTCATTCTTAATTTAATCAGTATTTGTGCAATTATGGAGTAACTTTTCAACCTGTGGAAGGTCCTCAAAATTGGAACTAAAGCACTAATATTTGATACTTTATTATTTCATTTTATTTTTTATGTACAACTTATAGTTTTATTGATTTTCTTAATTTTCTTTGTCACTGCATTACAGCCAGGTATTCCCCTGAGGTACAAGTCAACAATCAATATAGAGGACAGTAAACATGATCACAATGTTGTAGAAGTACTGAAGGACAAGTTGACAGAGTAATCAACATCAGATAATTTGGTTTTGTTATAATCATCTTCATCATAAACATCATCATAGGGATTTTGCTTAAGCAAACTTTTAG
>JAECUM010055180.1:0-19727 GCA_016617855.1 Megalonaias nervosa
GGTTAGGGAAATACAGTAAAGAAAATTAATGGGATGAACAAATATTGTCAAATTCTGATAATCATGTTCTGTTTTATGATCAAAAGCAAATAAACTTCTAAAAACATGTAATCAGAATTTTAAATATCTTTTTTTCTCTTTATCTCTTAAGAGATAACTGATTTTAAAGTTCTTAAAACTTATAAAAAAGACATTTTTGAAGCAATTACTATTTTATGAGCATTCTGTATAGAACACTTCAGTAGTTATCAATGTCAAGGGAAGCAACTACTCTGAGTATAATCATTTCCCTTAGGATTAAACTTTAGTTATGTACCCTCGCACAACTAAACAAATTTTGCAAGGACAAAAGGCCAATAAAGCTAAATATTGACAAAAATAATATTATTAAAAATAGATACTATTCTTATTCACTGAGGAATAAATTCATCCAAGTCAAATAAAGCAAACAGCATTACAAAAGTCTGGACATGAAGAAAAGCAAGAAATATGTTCATGGAACTTAAAGTGACATCGAAGAAAAACTTAACCTAAATCTATGTATGAATGGATGCCCCTTATAAATTCATTGCAGGGCATAAAAACACTGATCTTCAATGGGTGGTCAGGTAGTGGGACTTGATACAGAGGCAATGGTTATGTAAAGTGAATGTTTTACCATGGTGTAATCCAGCACCATAAATACCTACCAGCACCACAGATAAGAACTCGACTGCCCAAGGTAACCCCTGCCCTGTTGCAAGCATGTACCCCCACAGACAAAGGTTCCAACAAGGCTCCTTCTTCCGTACTCACATGGTCTGGTAGCCTGAGATTTACAGGAATGAATTAGTGAAATAATAAAATAAAATAGAGACAAACAGTCATACATATAATTATATTGTTATAAAGGATACACAATTTATCAATTTAAAAAAAAAAAATATTTTATACAATTTAATATAGTGCATTGGTATTAAGGCCATTAGGATACAAAGTATCTAATTTATGAATCCAGTAAGTTTCTTTTATGAGTCTATTCATGTCTCCATGCACAATATCTATTGGCATGAAAGAAAAATCGAGTAGAGAGAGATTATTGGTATTAAAATGTGTTGCAATATTAGAGAAAAACTGAGGATCTCTATAATTTTTTATATGAAAGCGATGATTATTCGTTCTCTTAGAAACTTGTTGAAGTGTTGTATTATATGAATGACTGTTTGTCTCTATTTTATTTTATTATTTCACTGATTCAGGTTTCATTAGAGACTTGTGTATCTTTTTTATATATATATATATATATATATATATATATATATATATATATATATAAAATTGTTATGATGATACATTTCATTTATGATGTTACGTAATGACGTAACTGTTATTTTAAAATATAAAGACGTCATCCATTTCTTTCAAAACATTTTGTGCCTGAAGAAGCATGTATCAAATGCAAAACTAGTTGCACAGAATTATCGGCATTTGTGTTGTTTTTTATCCCAATTCAGGAATGAATTAGGAGTCAGTATAAATAAAGATCCTGCAAAAAAACTTCAAGGTAACAAATCCAATTATTTGTGTACTGTGAAAATGACACTGAGAAGGTATAAACAGTCACTAAGGTAGAAAAGTGTTCATTAAACACAAATGCCACACCACAGTTACCTAAATGGAAAACTTAAAGCACAAGTATGAATTGACATATATGAGGAGGACACTGTCTAATGGTAAAAATCAAATTCAGTCCCAAGCAAGCATTAGAATCTTCAGGCAAGACTGCCATATTTATTCCTGTGTAAAACCTATCAAAATGTAAACTGTGTAGAACCAGATCTGCCATCACTTAATGCAAATTGAGGTCTGTAATGCTTGTTTTACTTATGTTTTCAAAAGAATAGAGTCCACCCTGATCTGCCAAATCATTATGCTACAGCAGATCTGGATCTACATTGTCTGTAAGAGTGAAATTATATGCCATTACCATGTATCAATATATATTATGAAACAAGGCCTGCTTTATGATACATATTATCACATATAAATGAATAAAGAGGCAAATGACTAATAATTATTCATGGTCACTACTTTTAAATGGTATATATCATCCTGAATTGATTCTCCAGCCTTGGTATTTGTGTGTGTGTATTGAAAAAATAAAATTATCAATGCATCTATACAATGGTGAATCATTCCCACCTGATTGTTTGTAACTATGTGTGCACCACTATAAACTGCCACACTGCAGACATCATAGTGATATGACTGGAAAATTGTTAAAGCTATGTTGAAAATCCAAAACACATACACACACACACGCACACACGCACACACACACACACACACACACACACATTATATGCAGATAAATACAATACTCACATGAAGCAGAAGTCTGCAGCATGGACATAGTAGCGTGCTAGGTTGCCATGGAAAGGGGGTGTTGCACAGAACTTCATGTCGGGACAGAGGTTGTATCTACCCTTCTTGCACTGTTGACATGTCTTACATGGGACACCTGGTTCTATTGCAACTCTATCCCCTAGCAACAAAATAACAACAGCGTGGTAAAAACAACACCATAAATATGTCTGTATGTTAAGGGCTTAATGACATATCAGCACAAAATCTGGCTGTATAGTGTAGAGTAAAAGGTAGTGCAAAGAAAAGTTAAAAACCTTGCCAAAATCCTTAAAAAAACCTAACTAAAAATAAATGTGTACTACTATAAGATAACAAGCATCCCAAGTGGGCCTAATGTTGTTCATCTGACTCACATAAATTAACAGTTGACCATTCCTATAAGTAGACTTATGCAGTAGTATAAGAATACTTGCTATGTAAACTATCTCCCAAACATTAAAATCCTTTTTTATTTTACATATTATACTTTATAAAGAAAAATATTATTCTTGCATAAGATGAAGGCATAATTGATATGCAGTCTCAAGATGTTGATAATAATAAACCCAACAGATGAAAAGTATGGCTTCAAGAGTGGTAAGAAGTCCAGTCAATCAGATACAAGATCATCTCATTAAAATGCATCAGTCTAGTTCCTGATGATATAAGTATAGATTCCATGTTTCTTCAAAATCAGGTCAGGGTTTCGATTGTGGTAACTAGCTCAGCCAATCAGATGCAAGTTCACGATTAGAATCTGGCCTCCAGAGATGTAAGGGGTTAGCCATGTCTTGATTTTGCTCATTATTGAAGTTATCCAAGATCTTAATGATACAGTAAAACCCTGCTATAGCATGATGATTGGGGTCTACAAGGTGTCATCATGCTGCTATGTACCATATGTCAAGCAATATCAACCAATTCATACTGGATATGCATCCTCTTAGGTAAACAAGACGGGGGTTATGGGGTTTGAAGGGGTTAGGGGTAGGGTGTTGTGGTGTGTGGAACAACTATGGACTTAGTGACACAGTTACCACATAAACATACCAAATGAGAAATATCTGAAACAATTATTACATATTTAAAGTGACCTTTTCTGGAGCAGAGAACCATTTATTGGTATACCCACACACACACACACACACACACACACACACACACACATGTATAACAATACTGGGAAATGATGAACAAACAGAATATGTGCACTCTTGGTATTTATAATAGTAATTCCAATAAAAATGTGCACAAAGAAGCATAATTTCGAGAATTTTACACTTGATTCCATTTGAATCCAAATACTTCATTTCTTGGTAATACACTCACACTAACTTAAGACATTCTGTATTTTCCAAAACCTTTATACTTATTGGACATGACAATAAAATGCAAAAAGCAGATATTGTGAGTTTTAAAAAAGAAACCTGTAGTTAGGTTTGAAAAATAATTTCAATTCAACAGGAAATGAAGAGTCTTGACCTCATAACGCATTTATTTATATCTCTGACTATGCACTACTGCAGAGCATGCAATAGGTTGCAGGTTCGAACCCCGGCCGAGTCATACCAAAGACTTATAAAAATGGTACTAACAGCTGCCTTACTTGGTGCTCAGCATTAAGAGGTTAGTGATAGGACTGGTTGGCCTGGTGTCAGGATAATATGACTGGGTGGGACATGATGCTACATGTCTGCAGCATGGTGCTCCAGTGCTAGATAGCACTATAAACTGCCACACTGCAGACATCATAGCGATATGACTGAAAAATTGTTAAAGCTACATTAAAAATCCAAATCACCCTCACCCTATTGCAGAGCAAAAACTGGGAGTACTGTCTGAATACCAAATCCATCCACCCCTACAACTTAAATGTTCCCATTCTGGTCAAAGGTCAACAACAGTAGTAATACACTAGATGTATAACACATGTTGGATTACAATTACAAGGAAATCCCTCCTATTATAAATCAGAGTGACTTGTAACTGCTGTTTGCATTTCCAACTCTACAATAACAAGGATTAATATGAATGGTGGTTATGTGACAATAGACTTGTTTCAAGGGTTATGCAAAATGGTTGACTGAACAGTCCTTGGTGGTCTACTATCTTCCCTTAAATGGGTCAGTACATTAACTGATTTATGAAATGGGTGCGTAACTTTACTAGATCACCGCATTGTTTGGCGCCTGGATGTGCATGCTAGATGACAGAGCAAACATATGCTGGCTGCAGACTTAATGGCTTTATTGCTGATCATTCAATAATAATTAGATTAATGATTATCAGTTTTTTAAAGTAGTAAATTTCTTTCTGAAATAAGCAAGAAGAAATGATATTTTTCTTAAATAAACTACAATAATCTTGACAAATTAACAAATTAAACTCATTTATTTTGGCTCTCAGGCTTTGTAGTCCTTCACACAATTGATGAAACTATTTTAACATTTCTGAAGCCTTGCCACAACTGTTCTATATCCAAATTTTTGTTTTAACAACTCTTGTTATAGCAGAGAATTCACTGTATAAGCTCATATTTCAAATTTAAACAAGATCACAGTATTGCTTTTATTGGGTATCAAGCTCAGCTAATCAGACGCACAATCATCTCATTAGCATGCATAGATCTCACTCACACCTGAACTTGTCTGAGATGTTAATGAGATTAGAATATATTCTAAGTCTGATCACTACTGGATCTGAAATACAGCAACAAGCTCAGCCAATCTGAAACAAGATTATTTCATTAATATGTGTATATCTTACTCACTATGAGATTCATTTGAGATCTTGATGATACAAGTATATATTCTGTCTGATAAAAAACTGGATAAGAAATACAGCCTTCAGAATGGCAACAAGCTCAGCCAATCAGATGCTAGTCCATCTAATTAATATGCAAAGAGTTAGCTCATTATCAAACTCATCTGATATCTTAATGATATAAGCATATATTCAAAGTGTGAACAAAACTGGGTCAGATAAATGACCTCCAGAGTGATAACAAGGCAAGACAAATTGGTGAAAAATCACCTCATTAATATGCATGGATCATGCTCATTATCAAGCCTATCTGAGATTTTTATAAAACCATATTCCATGTTTGACTGAAATCAAATCAGAAATATGGACTCCAGAGTTGTAACAAGAAACCATTAATTGATGGATGCATGATGGACACAGAGCCATACTGTAAGTTCCCTTGGCCCTAAGGCCAGGTGAGCTAAGAAATAAAAGTTAAAGATGTACATATACTAAGAAAAATATATGAAATTAAAAATAAAAGAGGGTAAAATTCTTAAAATAGAAATTAAAATGTTATACAAGGTCAGAGACTACATATCAAGACTAAAATCAAAGCAGTGCTGTAAAATGAGTGACCCTATCCATAGTGATTCATCTTAAGTATTACGGAAATCCATTACAGAAGTTTTGGAAATATTAACAATAACAAAATTTAACCAAAACTTTAATGCAAATAATCTATGATTGTGATCAAAACTTCAAGGTAAAAGGGCCAAGCAAGCATGCAGCTGAATAAATTGTCATAGCTTGATAATGATTTATCAAGTATAATGTTATGACTCCAAGGTCTTAAACTATGTAATGGAAAGAAATAAAACCAACAAGTTTTGTAAAATTAACAATTAATTTATTCTCCTAGAATACAAAGTAAAAAATTAAAAAGAAACTTATAGTACTATGAATTAAGGCTGCAATGTGCTGATGTACTAATATTCTTGAATGAGTTGAGGTACGAATAGACTTGATGTACCACAATGATATAATCCAGAATGTCTTTAAAAGAGTCATTAATAATCCCAAAATGGTGTGTGAGTGTGATTTAGATTTTTTAATGTAGCTTTAACGATTTTTCAGTCATATCGCTACAATGTCTGCAGTGTGACAGTTTATAGACATGTCCAGCACTGGGGCATCATGCCGCAGATATGTAGCATGAAGTCCCACCCAGTCACATTATCCTGACACCAGGCCAACCAGTCCTAACACTAACCTCTTAATGCTGAGTGCCAAGCGAGCAGCTGTTAGTACCATTTTTTAAAAAGTCTTTGGTATGACTCTGCCGGGGTTCAAACCCATGACCTCCCGCATCCAAGGCGGACGCTCTAACCACTGGGCCAACGGAGCGGTCAAAATCCCAAAATGGTGTTTTTTGCTCAAAAGGTCAATAAACACTTCATAATTCCAGTGAATAATTTAAATAAATGATTCTTCTCAATTGCATATCTGAACACAACAGTAAATAATTCCACAGACTGGAGTTAAAATAGGAATGAATAATTGATTACTTAATTCATTATATATAGACTGTCACCTGACCTAGACACAACAAAATGACCTAGATGTGGATCACAAGTTTGCTTCCAGAACAATCTAAGTTTTGGAAATAAGGTGAGACCTTGAAATCAAAGCACACAATATAAATTAAAATATACATGACAGTAACCAAATCTATCAAAGGGTTTAGGAAATACATTGGCAAATAAAAAAACTTTAACCAAAACATTAACCAAAATTTTCTATGACTATGACCTTGGAAAGAAGTGGCAAGCAAGCATGTCACTGAATGAACTGTCTTGGCTTCATAATGATTAATCCAAGTATGAACAAAATCTATCAAATGGCTTCAGAAAGATAAGTAAATAAAGAAATTAACCAAAACCTTAACACAAATTTTCTATGACTGTTCCCCTGTTCCCAAGGCCAAAGGATCGAGTATGTATGTCATAGAATCAATTGTCTTAGATACATACAGAGTCATGCGAAGTATGACAAGAATCTATCAAAGGATTTCGGAAATAAAAGCAAGCAAAAACTTGAACCAAAACCTTAATATACTGTTGATGATGCCATTGCCGCCAACGACAATAAAAGAAACTTGACTCCTATGTCTCACTTCATATAATCCTAATTCTCAAAACAAAGTCGGTAAAGTATGTGGATTATGCAGAATGCAGTAATATAAAGCAGAGAACTCTCTCTCACTCCTTCTACCTTTCACTATTTAGCAGAGACTCTTTGAAAAACTTGGAAAGGAATGGAGAAAAAAATTATTTTGTGAAAATACAATTCTTTTAACAATAACAATCCCACTCAGGTCGTTTGGAAGATGGCTATCATAAAGAAGTGTGCTATATTCAACACTTCAGGGCCAACAAAATTCTAAATTAATTTCCAAGAAATTAGATTTTCATGAAATCTTGTGAAAAGTTTCTCTTCTTTTGGTATTCAACATGTTTCTTATAATTAGGAATTTATAAGGGATATTTACTGAGGACTGTTATGGAACACGTGTTCCATGGAAGCTGACTCACTACTATTATCACGTATCTTTAATGACTCAGGGTTCTCAAGGGACCCAAGTTTCCAGCTCAATTATGCATGAAATTCTCAAAGGATGCACCATTTCTCCATGTAATGAATCCCCATGATGCTCCCCATTCTATGTTTGGTCAGCCATGGCCGATCTGCAGAAAAGCTAATGGCTAGATTTATGTAAACAAGGATGAAGCCAGTCTGATTAATTAACAGTTAATCCTGTTCTGATATGATGACTTAAAAACAAAAAACAATGTTCTACTGAGTATGTATGTAAGCACCTGCGATTGTGCAGCAAATAAATGATGCCATTTGCTTTTTTAATGGTGTTTAAATTGGTGATGACACATATATAAATCAAGAAAGTAATCAAAACTTGCTCAGAGTTTGAGTTGAATAATACTATCCAATCATCAATATGCAATTATAACAACTCCTACTTCTGTACATGTGATTAAGACTAGGACACTATCAACTGACACTTAATGCAGAAAAGTACTTTTACAGGTAAAATTATGTGAGCAAAATCTATCCAATCATCAATATGCAATAATAACAACAACAACTCCTACTTCAGTACATGTGATTAAGACAAGGACACTATCAACTGACACTTAATGCAGAAAAGAACTTCACTGGTAAAAATATGTCAACAAAATCTATTTTCAGTTTTTTAAAAAGGGGCTTTGTGACAAAAATAACCCTAATGCTAATAGAAGGAACAAGTGAAGACAACAAAGAAAACTCGAACTTAGAATGTATACTTAATGCTATCTCAACTATGATGGACAGAACTACGAACATGAGAACTCAGTGGCAGAAACTGTTCTCAAGGTTTAAAGTAGTGGAATCAGATGGTACATTAAAATCAATCTGTGAGTGGTATTAGACTCCTGGAAAGCTAAGTCCTTTCACTCAAAACAGAGATACTAGCTTACAGCTGTCTTCAGCCATCACAAATTTAACTGGATCATTTAATTGTTGTTACAGGTTACCAAGCTATGCAAAAAAGACTGACAACCCCGTACACTGCTGAGAAAACTCTTGTAACTGGTGTGAAAAATGAAAGCAGTACAGTTATGAACAATGATAAAGTGAATAAATTAATCAGAATAATGGAGGAAAATCCTGTTTTTGAAGAATTCAGTAACTAAAATGTCCTGCATACATTTGTTAAGTCAAAGAAATGTAAAAGTAAAGAAACTAATTTGAAAACTAGTTTGCAGATGGTTAGGGGTGGAATGATACACATATCAATATGATCTTCAAGATACACAGACTGCAATACGATACATATCAATACACATATGAACTTGATTGTCTTTCCATCTTTGGAAGGCAGGTGGTGCCCTTTTATGTATGTTGGCATACCGGTTGTATTTCCAGTATGCAGAATACAGACAGACATATAGTTACCATATACTGATATGCAATTCTCATCAATGACAAGATAACATGAATACTTTCAAACAGACTACCTGTTGGTTGTCAGTGAGTTTTATTCAACATTTTAGACCATTTAATGGTGGCTCCATTTAATTCACTTCAACTACCAGACCCATTTTTTGGCACAGCATGAATGCTTTGAAAACATCTTATTACCAATTTCAAGTCTCACTTAAACTTGGAAGACATTAAAATTTTATCTTCAAAACAGAAGAAATAATGCAATTTCCTAGTGCAACAAAATCTCATCTAGAATAAATCCAGGCATGGAAATGAGGATGAAATGCCAACAAAATCTATCATGCTGTACTTCCTGCAGATGCAAAAAACTGCTGTGGCCACAGGTGCTTGTATTTGTTAGTGAAGATGGAAAACTACTAACAAAACCCAGTCCTATTCTATCATTTTTTTCTACATTTACACAAGGCAATAAATTTGAGTGGTTTGAAATCTGCCCCCTCACTGATTCTGTGCTAATTTTATTTATTCCATCAGTACCTTCATTTGCTTGTTAAATATCTCAGCATGAAAAGAGAAATTCCAAATCTGTTCCCCATGTGCAATTTAAGGAGAGATGCTGCCAGGATCTGTCTCTCTTTCTTCCTGCTCCACTTTCTTAGAGTTCTACTTAAATGTCTTCTAGTTATAATAAGCATTAATCTGTTAATTACTTCTTTGCAGACCTGCCAAACCTGACGAGACTGTCTCAGTAAGGCAGCTGACATTTTTTGCAGAAGTTTGACCAGTTTTCAGTAACATGTAACAAAATATCATAAACTGCTAATTGCAAAACTGTAAAACATTTAAAAATTCAGTATTTCAAAACATGCAGCGACGCTTAACATTATCTTCAACTGAAAAGAGTTACAAACATTATGCAGCTCAAAAGCTTGTTGTTATCTCTCAATGTGATGTAATTCTTGGAATTTTCGTCCATTTCATATGACGACAGCAATTACATCTCCCACATGAGACATGCTAAAATAGACACATGAAGTCCAATAAATGTAATTGTGCCCCTTTCTGCTTTTATTCACAAGAATCTGAATATTCCTTTTTATTGCTGATTATTAATACTTTTTAAGAGGCTTATTTTCCCTTTTGTCTGCAACATGTATTGCTTGCTTTAATTTTATGATCAACAGTTTGATCATGCAGATGCTTTGCATAACAAAAATATGTGCAGTTTAAAAGTGTCTGTTGTATTGCTGTAAAGTTAGTCTGGTTCCCTGAATAACTCCTCTACTTCTAATGTGAAACCCAGTCCAAATCAAACATGGATGAACCAATTATCTGGATTTTTTGGCAAAAATCATTTTTCAGTAACATTTGTTTTTATTCCAAAAGTCCATATTTTAAGGGTCATTTTCGTAAGACTTATGGCAAAATCTTAAGGGCTGGCAGGTCTGGCTTTGTCAGCTTGAATATGTTGGGAAACTGATTTTTATGACTGTTCCATCATAGGATTTTTCACTAACATAAACTTGAATAAGTAATTTATGGACTAATAGGCCAGATTTCTTAACTGTTCCATAATGCCTGTATTAGGGTTTTTAGTCCATCAATACCAGTCTGTTTGTACAGACAGAGGCATTCAAACAAATATCTTAACTTCTTAATTTAATTTTTTTTCAGCCTAATTTATTCAGTTTATCTTAACCCTGATATGGATATGGATATGGTTTTTGTAGCATATGCTCTACTGGGCTAAATTAATTGAAAAAAAATAAAACTTGCATTCTACTTTTAAACTGTCTGTATTTTAATTAGGCTCAGTATTCTGCCCTTTCTACATTTAATTTTGAAACTGCGCTGAAAGGGAGACTGATCATCATGCCATCTATTTTTGCCCATCCAACATGTACATCTAATGCTATTTTCAGGGTCAAAATCACTCAATGATACTTCCATTAACACTTTCTCAGTTCCAATAATCTGATAAACTTCATAACTTTAAAATATATTGTCATCATCACTATCATCAGCCAGTATTTGCCAAATGAAATCATATTTTTAATCTGATGATGAACCATGCCGAGAATCAGACATTTTGGGTTTTCTAGGTAGCCCATATTTTAAAATCACATTTATAAAACTTCCTTGATGGAAGGTTCAAACTTGGCCATAATGCTTATTCCCGGGCACAATATGTCAATCAAATTTAGTTTAACAACCATTCATATCATACTTGAAGAACCCAGATATATAAACAGTTGCCTACTTTTAAAAAAATGTCGCAACAAGATCCATTAAATAAAAATTGTATATTTCGCCAAGCAACTTTCAACTAATTTGCACAACTTCTCACACATCTCTGCTCTCCAAGTGCATGAATTCATACAAATTTTGTATGATTCATGCACACCCTGACAACATCTCTAAGTACCTTACTATTCAATAAATGACTTTAGTGCCAAGTTTCTATGTTGCTTTGCCAGTACTTCCTGTTTATCATGCTGGGAATAAGCTACATTAATTTCCTTCTGTTACTGTTTTAAGCTGGACCAGAACAAGCACAAACCACCAATTAGAGTTTAATATAACATATTTCACCATGTGACAGACCAGTAATGTAGCTTTCAAAATTATACATGTGGAACACGTTTGAAATGTATCCTATAGGCTGAACATGCTGCAGGGTTAAGATGTTTAGCATGGAATGGGGGAGAGCAGATTATGAACCATGTCGCTTTGTGTTAATTTGTAGATAGCGAGCCAGTACTCTCAATAGCCTTTATCGATTTTACTAATAAAAATGCGTGCCATTGACTGCAAATGCTGTTACAGATGAATTCTAAATTTAAAGAACAAGCAAATTAATAATAATTATTCAGGACTACTAAAGACTAAAATAACTTGCATATGGTAAGTATTGTTTTGTATCGAATCTCCATCTCTTGTATCGATATGTGTATATTGATGAATCGTTTCTCCCCTACAGTTGGTAGAGTACAAAATGATATAAAGCTTTTTTTGACAATTACTGAAAAATATCTTCTAACTAATGCAATCTTATGAAGCGGAGATTTTAATCTCAGTGTGTAACAGCCTAATGATTTTGCCTTTTCCTTTCCATCCTTTTGATCATTTATGAGGGAACTATTGTGTAACAAGGAAGTCTCACCTGTTACCCACGTAACGATGTCTTTCACTGGTATCTGACATGACAAAATTTTAAGACAGCATTATAATCTTAATAATGACATTGCACATTATGTCAGAAAAGTGACACCTATGTTTTTCTATGCTTATACCAGTAAGACAAAAATCCAACTATAACTGACCAACTTTCAGATTTGTAACACCCGGTCCCAGCTTGCTGACCACTCCACTGGCTTCATGACCAAGAATCATGGGTGCTTTGACAACAAAGTCACCTATAGCACCATGCTGCCAGTAATGCACATCGGAGCCACATATGCCAACATGCTGCATGCACAACTGCACCTCTGTAAAATAAAAAGTTAAAAATATTGAGGTAAAGAAGAAAATTTTCATAGCCTGAAAGGGCTGACATAATGAATTTCTCCAAAAATAAATAAATGGATCTTAATATTTATCAAGAAGAAAGCAATATGTTGGTGATCATTTCCTGTATATATTAGCAGTATATAATATATATAATAGTAATACTGCAAACTGCATGTATAAGTAATAATACTATACATGTGATAATTGTGGAACAGCTTTAATTAAGATTATTTCTTGATTATATCACCATCATAGCCAAGGTAATATACAGATCATATTTGCATTATACAGGTGAATGCTCAACCCAAGGCTGCATATCAGTCCCATTTGTTTCTTTCAGAGAGTCCCAAGGAGCTAAATTGGAAGCATTAACATTTTCCATATTTACTTTACAGATGAAACATATTCTGCCAAAATACGTTTTCTATGCCTTGTAATTTGTGGACATAACTTCCAAAGATTTCTTATTCATGCACTGATGTCCTTGGTAACAATGTAGTTCTACAATAATAAGATAAAAGAGATGAACTAAAACCATTTTCTGAAAGTTTAGGATTGGCTTGCTTATCATTAAAAATATCTTCAACAAGTTAAATACACAATTCAAACTGCAAAACAAAATAACGAAGCAAAAATCTGATCCTTATTTCGTGTATTTTATTGCTATAATTTTTATAAGTATTGGAATGTAATTTAATTTGCTATTAATCTTATACAGGTTTTGCTAGCAGCCCCCACAAAATGTGATCATGTCATTGTTTCTGTTAGTAATATTTAGGACTGACCTTCTACTTTCACATCCACTAACAAAATACAGTACTGCCCTATCTAGAAAATTACAAGTAAGATTCATCAATATACATCTATTTGCATTTTGTTTTCATTTACTGAAAAACTAATCTGATTATAGTTATGGAGATCTTCATCTGTGGTAAATGATGGTGAGTTATTAAAACATGGCAGATTATTTTGCTATATGTGTTAAGCTATGTTTTTTTTAAATATGTTTGCATTTTCTTGTGAACTAAAACAAACCAGTAAAACTTGGGAAGAAATGATGTTTTTCATTCATTAATGTACACATAAAGTGTGATAACTCTGCTGTGTGTCATGAGGCACAGCCTAATATCATATGTGCCAATTTCACTGCTTGAGCTTGGATGCATTATTCATTTGTTTGTCTTTGGACATAAAATTAAATATTTTGGCATGTTCCTATAGAGAAAAAAAAATTTTGCCATCCAAAAACATCAAAAACATGGTACATCATCTTAAGTCAATATAAAGGTATATTCAGGGATCAAATTTGCAGGTTAATATTCTGATATTGCAAGCCCAAAAATAATAAACTAGAAGTTTATTGCTAGCAAAATTTTGGAAGTGCTTAAATTTTTATTTTATTTCAAAACATGAGTCATTGTTTGTGAACACTGAAGATAGTCTGATTTTTGCAAACTGATAATATTACAAGTATCAAAATGCTGCTAGTACTGAAAAAGTTAATTCAAAGCCTTGATGTTCCTTGTTCTATCCAAATGACTAAATCTATTCTTCACAATATCAGAACCTCAAATGAAGGCACTTTCTGTTCAATTGAAAAAGGTTATAACATAATAAAACCAAATATAAAGTTAAAATGGTTCAATCAAACTTTTATGCCATAATTCTTTAAAAATACATTAACAGGCCCTTTAATTTCCTTGTGCTAAGTTGTATGTTGTTATACAGGTATCTTGTCACTGATATTGTTTTATCTTTTCCTTATTAAAATTTTTATATGTGTATCATTAGATAGTATAATTCAGACAAGCTGATGTTGTTGTTGTTGTTGTGGGGTTTAACGCCATTTTTCAGCATACGATAGGCTATACATGGCGGCCAGTATTAATGATGGAGGGAGAAACCGGGAAATCAACGGAAAGAACCACCGACCCACGAGAAGCTACTGGCAAGCTTTCTCACATATCCACATTCGCCGTAGACAAGCTGAAAATATTTGCTAAGACAATACATTTCTTGGCATCTTGTGAAAGTTATTTTTACAGAAGATCTGATGGAAATATTCAAACTTTTGTGTGACAATAAAAATCTAAATTCCAGGCAAGCTGGAAATTTCAGATTTGTTAGATATACCTCCAGGTCCTGGTTCAGGTATTGGGCAATCCTCCTGAAAGTGAAACAAAACATGTATTACATTTAAGGAAAGAAAAGCTGCAATTAATGTATACACAAGGGTACACATTTTTAAGCAAGGTTGTGCATTGGACAATCAGGTTGATAAATCTTGCCAGCAAAATCATCTCATTCAAATAAAAATCATTTAGATAATTCTAATTTAAACAGAAGTCCCTTCAAAGGAAATATGATCTAATGTCCCAAAAGAAAGTCCTGGAATTCAAGAGAAAACCATGATTTCTTCTTTTTAACTGCTGAATGTTGAAACCATCTCTTGTATTCTTGCACAATAAGATGTTCAAATTAGCTGCTGTGGCAACCATAGTTCATGTAAGACTGGCACCAATTTTGTTTTGGGCAAACAAGATACCATTAGAAGACTTTTGGTAAAGAATTAGTGACAGATTTCCAATATTTTAACATGTCCATTATGGCAGCCATATTGGTGTCTGTGGTGTATACATATCATAAAATGAGTCCACTGAAGGGACTGATGCTCTTCTCGCTTGAAAGAATTTACAAGAATTCTAGATAAGACCATTTCTTCCTTTCAGGTGCTTAATGTTGAAACCATCTGTGATATTCTTCAGCAGTAACAAGATTTCAAATTAGTTCCTGTGGTGGACATACTAGATATCAGCTTGGCATCATAAAAAATCTTCTAGTGGAAACCCCTACTGATATGACTTTCCATTTTTTTGGAGTAACAAAAGCAAGATTTTCATGATTGATGCCATGACTGGCACCATTTCTAAATATTACCAATTAAGAATTCTTTTGGTGAAAGCATGAATGTCAGTATGACCAGACATCTGGGACAAGTAGCTATAACAAGATTGTCAAAATGGCCATTGTGGCAGTTATATTACAAGTCAGATCAGCAACATTTCAATTTATGACCAACATAACATCACAAAAAGTCTTTAAGTGAAAACCCCATGATGATATGATAATTCATTCAAAAGAAATAGTGATATCACAATTTTAACAATGGCCACTGAGAGACACCAAATTAATATCTTAATGTTAATGACACCATTAGGATGAACTAGATGTCATAAGAAGTTGTTTAGTAAAAACCCTTGTTTATACAACCATCCAATCAGGAGGAGTAGCAATAACATATTTTCAAGATGGCCACTCTGGTCACCATATTGGACATCAAATCAACACTTCATTTTGAACCAACAATACATCACAAGAACACTTCCATGAAAACTTCATGTCAAAATTAATTTACATTCAAGATGAATAACAACATTTCAATGGCACCTACTGGACATCAGATTGGCACCATATTCAATTAGGAACAACTAGACCATGGTATGATTATGTATATGCGTTATGGCAATCATCCAAGTAGATTAAAAGAAATAGCAATAACAAACTTGTGCTAACAGATGGATGGACAACAGATGATGAAAGACAGATGACAGACATAAAACAACAGACCATCCCATGAGCTCCTCTGGTCTTCGGCCAGTAGAGCTAAAAATGTCTTTTGGTGTAATTCTTATGTCAACATGACCATCAATTCTGGAAGAGTAGTAATAACAAGATTTTGAAGAGGGCCACCATGACTGTTGTTATAGCAATGCTGACAATTTAAAGTAGAGATTCTATCTGATAACTGACAGTATACTCAGCAGTATAGATAGGATCACTTGAGCATGGCAGTATATACCTTAATCTGCTTTGCCGATGGAAGTGTGAACCAAGGACTAGAGGGTAATTATGACTGATCTAGGAGTAAGTATGACTGATCTAGAGTAATTATGATTCATCTAGAGAGTAATTGTGACTGATCTAGAGAGTAATTATGACCAATCTAGACAGTAATCATGACTGATCTAGAGAGTAACAATGACTGATCTAGAGAATAATTATGATTCATCTAGAGTAATTATGACTCTTCTAGGAGTAATAATGACTGATCTAGAGAGTAATTATGACTGATCTAGAGAGTAATTATGAGTCATCTAGAGAGTAATTATGACTGATATAGAGAATAATTATGACTGATATAGAGAGTAATTATGATTATGACTGATCTAGAGAGTAATTATGACTGATCTAGAGAGTAACTATGACTGATGCTCAAGGAAATCTAACACCTGTCAAAAAGATGATTTGTTTGGTGAGATAACAGTGTTTTATTTACCCATGCGTCATGCGTCAAATATGCAGACTTTTCTAATTTGACACACAAAAATCGTCACCGGTATGTATATTGATGCACCCTAATGTTATGTTTTGCTGATTAACAAAACACAAAGGTTTGGTTTAAAACTCATCGCCGGTACATAAATTGACGCACCCCAAGATTATGTTTTGCTGATTAACACAAAATTAAGGTTTGGTCCAACTACTTTAATGGCTAGATTACAACTCTCCCAAACAGGGAAAACACGCGCACATCAGTTTCTTACTCTAATGTTATCATAATACACAGGGTTTCAACTGAGTGTGAAGCCTGGAGCTGACCTTATGTGACCTGTAACTGTTACATCATTTGTAGCAACAGAATGTTAGAACTGTATAATCACCATACCCAAGAAAGAGGTGGAAAATAAACACGTGATTTAAAAGTGATTCTCACAAGAAACTATTATTTTATGTGCACCTTTGTCACGCAACAAAACAACAATTTTCCATTCGCTCAATTGTATGCCTTGCATTGTTCCAAGATACTGTCAGCGTTCGACTGAAAATGGTATCCAAGGCAAAAAAAATTAAAATAGATCCGAAACAAACGAAATTATCTTTCGGACCGCTTTTATGACCGACTGATGATAATAGTATTGTTATTGAACCAGTGGAGCCTTCATCATCCAAAGATGAGGTAACGGTTACTCGTAAGATAAAGCATATTTTGTGCAGCAATGGTTGAAAACACTGCTGGCTACGTTTTAAAAAAGACCTTAAGTCGAGTGAGGAACGTGACAGTGAAAATGCCTTTATGTCTTGCCATATATGTACCGAGGCTAAAAAAGCCCTCCATGACCAAATGTGCAAAAATCAATAAATTTCAGAACAGTACATTGGCAAGGCATGTTGGGTTGCCAGAACACAAACTGCTGATTGAAGGTCCACAACACCAGGCAGATTTGAATGCAGGTTTACAAAAACATTCTTCCAATCAAGACAAAGCAGTGAAAGTGCTACTTAAGTGTGTACATTGGATGAGTGTAGAAGACATCCCTTTTTAAATACAAATCTCTTCTTAATTTCATACACGACTTAACGGCTGAAGAAATTGATGCCATTGGCATTTTGAAGAATTCTGCCAATCAGTATGACTCGGCTACTACCTGTTCAGAGTTACTGGAGAGCCTATCAAACGTTGTTGAGGATAGTCTTATACATGACCTGCAAAATTCGTCATTTGCGACAGCAATGGCAGAAGAAAGCACTGACATAGCCAACAATAAACGCCTTGTCATATATGCTCAGATTATTTCTAATGACATGAAACCATCAACAAAATTTTTAACAAATACAGAGTGTTCAGATGCTTCTGGCAAAGGAATTGCCTTATTGGCTTTAGTCACATTATATAACTAATATTTTCGTTCATATTTAAACAATATAATTATTTTTTAAAAACTACTGAAAACTGATCATCGGCTTAAGACACAATGGTTTGGAATTTGACTCACTGTTTTTTGCCTTGATGAGTCAAATGACTTAGATGAAGCCATTTGTAGATAAAACACTGAGATAAGGGGTTTGAAATTATTTAGTTTTACAGTTACATAGTTAAATTAACTACCAACATCTGATAGAATGGTTTTGCAGTCGGTCAAAATATTGCTATTACATGTCCAGCATATTCATGGGTCACCAGAGGCTTTTCTTATTCTATGATATTTAAAAATACCATTATAATCAATAATAATAATATTATTATTATTATTATTATTACTATTATTATTATTTCCATTGTTTTAAGTTTATGTCATTTTAGTGCAATTTCTGGTACTTTTTTTTTTTTACATTCTTTATTGACTTTCTCTGTCTCAGATTTCCTACATTATAGTCATTATAGTGGTATGACATCTGGGCTCCTGCCAATCAAGTCCACCCAAACAACATAAATATCAGGCTTGACGTCTTACATTGTAGGAACACATTCGGCCCAACGATTATAATTTTTTATGCAGCGGACCGTCCATCGCTGATTCTATGTTATGATTTTTGCTCTTTGCCACCAGTAATGTCAGATGGAGTCATAAAAAAAAAGAGCTGAGACAATCTTTTCCAGTTACTAATGATCTATTTAGCTCACGCGTCACCCTTACGCTTTATCTAATCTCCTGACCACCTTAGTAATCTACATCATGTCTGCAGGGCAAAGAACGGATTTGAAACTACTGCAGTGCGACCTCGGCCTAGTTTGGATAAGCGTTGATAACACAACCCCCATTAATACTCGTACAGTGCAATGTAGTCTTGGAGTATAAACTTATTGTAGACGGACCATAATAAGAGTTACACTGTGCAAACAAATTCTACTTACAAGGCTTATTTCGCCTTTTTTCTTCAAAATAGCTGTCAAGTTGGTATCCGTCATAGTTATGCAATATAATTTTCCTCGCAATCAGTGTGCTGCTTGTAGCTGGTCTCGACCTCTGTGGGATCGAGAAGCGGAGCAATCGAAGACGAG
Source organism: Megalonaias nervosa (assembly GCA_016617855.1). NCBI lineage: Eukaryota > Metazoa > Mollusca > Bivalvia > Unionida > Unionidae > Megalonaias > Megalonaias nervosa. The sequence continues at coordinate 19,484 of JAECUM010055180.1, forward strand.
GATATCCAAACTATTGGGCAATTGTTATTCTACTCATATTCCTCCAGTCTTTCTTAGCTCACCAACTGGCCGATGTCTCTGGAGCAGGCTGATAAGTCAGCCCCTCACCTATAATAATATTGATTGGCGGTTTAGATATCATCCATCAGTATCAACAAAGATTTTTTTTTTTTTGGGGGGGAATAGGGATTTATCGGACTACACTAGGAAACATTCTTTCCATCAAATAGCAATAAGTACACCC
>JAECUM010055181.1:0-38271 GCA_016617855.1 Megalonaias nervosa
CTATTGTTAAACGAAATGCTGTAGCTAGCCACTTGTTACAAGTTGCAAAAGCACCCCTGGAAAAACAGCACTAACGTCAAGTACGAGATGAGTGGCGACAATAATGCTGTCGGAAGTCAGATGAACTAGATCAAAATACTCACGAGGCATTCACAACAACAGAACTTGAAATGGAGCTATGCAGCATCAAATCAGGCGAAGCAGGATATGATAACATCCTGCCCGAGTTATTCAAGCATCTTGGCCCAAACGCAAAGGAACTGCTCGCGGCCGTTTTTTCACACCCGGGTTGTTAGGGAAAAGTGCATGTGACGCCAGGCAAAGATTATTACGATCCCAAAGTCTGGTAAAGATCCCCACAATGCGGCAAGTTTTCGGCCGATCTCCTTGCTTTCAGTCTATGTTAAAGTACTGGAGCGCCTGATTCTCCAAATAATTGGTCCAGACATTGAGAATATCATAACTATTGAGCAGGCAGGCTTCAGGCATGTCCGTAGCACTTGCAATCAAGTCCTTGCCCTGACTACGTTTGTTGAAAACATTTTTAGCGGAACCTTAAAACTGAAGTTGTTTTCCTTGATTTAATAGCGGCATATGACATGGTCTGGCATGCAGGGCTGTTGTTGAAAAGTTCCAGAATATTTCCGCGCTGGATAGTTGAGACTATCGAACTGTTCCTTTGCAACAGGCGCTTCAGAGTGCACATCCAAGAGAGCTGTATCTCGTGGATTCGACAGACTAAAGGACTTCCACAAGGGCCCATTCTTTCGCCAAGTTTGGTCAATGTCTATATCAATGACGTACCTGCAACACAGTCGCGCAAGTGCAGATGACATTGCTCTTGGGACCCAAAGTCGCTCATTTGCTGAGCTTGAAGGGAAACTGAATAAGGACCTGGAGGATATGACGGGCTTCTTCAAGAAATGGCGTCTACAGCCAAGCGCAACAAAGACAGTCTCCAGCGTCTTCCACCTTAACAATGTAAATTCGAACCGTGAGCTTTGCATCCTCCTCAATGGGCAGCAGTAGTAATAGAAAATGAAGTTTCTATCTCCGAGACCCCCTACCCCTCCAAAACCCTTCTATGTTGACATTTTCTTCACCAGCCTTTTCTAGCTCAAAATAATGACTTTCACATGATAAGGCTTTTCTAGCATATTTCTGACAAAATATGTTTTGTCGGGGCAGGGGGTCTCGGAGCTAGAAACACTCATTTTCTATTACTACTATTACAGCCATTTTTATGATAATCTTTTTCATACCTACTAACTCTCATTGGTAGAATATCTGTTAACATACTGTCAATAATACGAAACTCGCGTAATAAATCGTCCATATATTTTACGCCTCGCAAATAAGATCGTATCTGATCAAGTAATTTTTTATAAGTGATACTTGCAGTTTTACAAGCATTTTTTTGGTCTCAAGTCGAGGCTCAATTTTTTACACGCTGTTGCAAGAGAAACACCAACACCAGATATTGTTAATAAAAACGGATTTAACTATGCGCCATTTGAAATTTACCAGAGCCAGTCATTAGCAGTGGTAAATATGATATTACTCGAAGTATCTTACTATAATACTTGTAACATTGTTTTACGCACCAAGTTTTTTTATGATAATATCTGTAATATTGTATTAGTGCGTCAACATCTTGTTTTGGAATTTCCCCAGAAATATGATTGAAATCAACGATCTGTTTTTCATTATACATTATTTGTTTACAATTTTTATACAATATTAAAAATTGTTTCACCAACAATTGAATCAAGAAATTCACGAAACTTATTATTGTTAGGATCAGCTATAAAATCTCTATACTTGTCATAAACATCTGGCGAAGTATCCTTATATCGTTCATCTGTCAATACCTCATTTTTCCTTAACCAACTGTAGGAATCAAAAGTGTTTTTTACTTCACGTTCATAATAAAATCTATTTCATTCACCAAATTACCGTATTCTCTTTCTGTTTCATCAACAAATCCGAGTACCAAACTTATTTGATTCAAAGTTAAATGTTTGAGGACAAGATATTGTCTGATAATTGCATGTGCGACTACGAAATTTATCAGCATTAAATTTTGGAGAGATTTTCGTCCAAGAAAGGTAATACGAGTAAAAGCATTTACTCTAAGCCATAATGTTTCGTATTGTTTTGTAAATATTTTCTCGACTTCATTGTAATAATTTACTTGACACATTAATATTTCCTGTAACCGTTCTACCTGTTTTGTCAAGCTTGTTATCATCCACATATTTCAACTGTAAATAACTTACCGCTTGTGTATTATCAACATTCGCTGGTGGATATACGGTTTCCAGCCCAATGATTTTTTTTACTTGACATATTAATATTTCCTGTAACCGTTCCACCTGTTTTGTCAAGCTTGTTATCATCCACATATTTTAACTGTAAATAACTTTCCGCTTTGTGTTTGATTTAAGTTTCTTGGCGGATACGCGGTTTCTATATTTATTATTTTTTTCCTGACATATCCAAATTACCGCTTAAAGTTCCTCCTGTCAGTGATAGTTTGTTATTGTCGATCGTTTTCAGTTGTGCATAACTAACAGCTTGTGTATCAACAACATTTATTGGCGGATAATTTGTTTCTAAACCTAGATCTCGTTGATTGACATAAATAGATTAAATGCCATTGTGTCGCCGGTTTTTTTGACTAATGATGACGTATCAGTTATTGTTGGTTAGTCAGCGGAAACAGATCCCGTAAGTGCTGTTCCAAACTTTGTGTAATAGGCCATATTATGTAAATTATATAACATAAAATTATATAACAACAATGGCGAAGTCATCAATATTAAATTTTGATACCGAACGAATAATCAAACATCAACACAAAAACGAACTTTCAGATTGTCATTATCTTATTGTTGGTCTACAGGATCCGGTAAAACAAATCTATTATTGAATCTTTTGCTCAACGATAATTTTAACTACGATCGTGTATACATCTACACAATTAATCCGCAACAGGATAAATACAAATTATTAAGCGAATAATAACGACAGACTTCGTGATGAGCTTGAAGATGGCGATGATATATTTTTAATAAAGCAACCAGAGGAATTAATTCCAGTTGACGAACTTGATTCGTCCGAGCATAAAATAATTGTATTTCACGATATTCCCCTAAACAACGAGGAGATGAATAAGATTAAATCTTATTTTTCATTATCGCGTAACAAAAAATGTAATTCGATTTATCTCGCGCAATGATTTTACAACGTTGATAGATTTATTAGGCGAAATACGGAATGTTTTATATTATTTCCTGGACTAGATAATACTGATGTAAGAAATATTGCAAACGAGCAATGCGGTGATGTAACAAAAGATAAATTTATTGAATTGTATCATCAAGCAACAAAAGACAAATACAATTCTTTTTATTTGATAAACTAGCGCGTGATCCAGCTAAAATGTTTCGTTGTTGTATCGACACAATTCTATTGACGAATTTTATAGAGCGTATAAAAATAAATAATGGACAAACATCAACAAAAACTTGAATTACTAAAGAAGTTTATTAAAACTCGAGCTGCTTTTAAGAAAAAAGTGAAAAAGGCACGTCAAGGACAACGTGCTGTAAAAGAAGAAACCACCAAATTTTTTAAACCTGTTACCGAAGCAGTACTCGGTAAGCAACCAGAAATATCAACATTATCTCCAGAAGAACTAAAAAAAATTACAAGAAAAAGTTTGTTAGTGCAGTTAAAAGAACAGCAAGAAGCACCGGCGGAGGAAACAGTTAAAAAAGTCGCTAAAACAATAGAAGAAAAAAGTAAAATACAAGAGGTAATTGATTACATTAACAGATAAAAAGATATTGAGATACCTGCTCAACGTGCAAGAGAACTTGCTGAAATAATTATGAAAAGAGATTTTGAAAAATTAGCAAGTATAACGAAGGACGATATTTCTACTGATAAGTTCAGAGGTTTTGTCGAGTTTTATGTTAAAGAATTAAAGCTTGATAACATTCAAAACATACGAAAATGGACAGAGGATGAGTATACAAAGTTTACTAAAGCAGTAGATCGTATTATTGGAAAAGGAAACACCGCGTATAAAGTTTTAGGATATGACTATGATGAAGATCCGTATTTGTTGAAAAATTTTAATAAAATGCGTAAAGGAGTAATTGGATCAGTTGTACTTGAAGCTGTAAAAAAAATTATCGAACTTGTAAAGAAGGATATAAACAAAATTTTACACCGTGCTTGGAAGATTTGAAAGAAACCGTAACAAAATTGAAGTTAATGAAAAACTCGGTTTTGGTGTTCGAGTTTTTACATCAAACGCCGAACTGGTTGACAGACTATTGATATTGATATCATCAAAAGAAGCAGGTAATAAAAGCACTGAAATCGACAACGAAATTGTAGACATATTAGATGATCTTAGATCGAGCAGATTACTGACATCAGACGAGTATGAAATTTTACATAGCGACCTTTTCTAACAACTTTGTTATAAATGTCAACAACATTATTGCTCGACTCGTCACAAACAACAAGTAACAGAGCAAACTTTTCTGTCTACTATAATCCGCCAATAATACTAGATCCTGGTAGACACTACGAAATCGGATTAATTTCTGCTACAGTATGGCATTCTATAGCAGATGTAAAATCAAACGTCAATGATGATTTTACATTTAATTCTGGTGTTTGGGTATCAGTTAGAATACCACAGGGGGGCATACAACGTGACTGATCTCAACAAAACGATAAGAGAGTGGAGAACAAAATACACCGCCGCAGACAATTTTGAATTAACTCCCAACTATAATACGCTACGAGCTAGAATCACATTAAAAAATAATTTGATAATCGAATTTTCACCAGCGACTAGTATCGGATCATTATTAGGTTTTAAAAACCAACAATACGGCAGTGTTACAGAACAAAGTATATCGTATGATGGAGATTTACCAGTTAACATAACAGAAGTAAATACAATATCAATCAATTGTTTTATTGCACTGAGATCTTATTCAGCGTTAGGGAGGCAAGGTCAAACTATTTATAGTTTTTCACCAGATGTTCCTCCAGGATCACTGATGCAAATTACTCCTAGACAATTGATATACTATCCGATTAATCTTGAAAATCAAATAACCAGCATAACAATGCAACTAACAGATCAATCAGGACGACAAATAGATCTTAACAATGAAATTGTAACTTATTATTTACACCTACGCGCGATCACTTCGTGACTGTAGGCGTAAATTTTGTAAACGTAATTTAATAACAAAGATGAAACAAAAAAAAAGTTTATTAAAGAAAAATTGTAGGTGGATTTTTTTGGAAATATATTTACAAAAATAGCTGAAAACATCCCAGGAACTGCGCGTAAAGTAGCACCAATTGCACTTGACGCAGGTAAAGCTATTGCTAGCACTTCTGGCACTGCAGTAGGACAAAAGATCGGTGATAAAATTAAAGGCAGCCCAACTTCAAACGCGGAAATGAAACGAGCAATATTAGATATTGCACCAACAAAAGAAACAGAACGAGCTATGACAGCTACACCAAACAAATTACTGTCACCACGTGGGAGGAGGTAATGCGTAAACTTGTAAAGAAAACAAGACAAAGAACGTCTGCTGCGTTTTAGTCGCTGAAATTTTGTGTGGATTATAAAATAAATAATGTCAGTTAAAATTATCTCGAACATGACACCGACGACGCAGTGACAGAATTCGAGTATGTCGAGTATCTCGACGAAAACTCAAACGAATCAAATAAAGCTGGCGTCAGAACTTTTAACACAAGAGATGAGGATGTGTTTCTATTGCCACACAAGGCGGTGTTAGAAGTGTGTGGTCAATTACAAACTGCGATAGGCATTAATATTTCATCTGGTGTAGAAATTGCACTTGTCAATAACGGTTGGAGCTTGTTTAAAAGTGCACGGTACCAACTGGCCAATCAAACTGTGGAAGATATTTCAATGCACTTGCCTATAGCGAGTACAATACTAAATATCGTCTCATTTAGCAATGATTATTCGAGATCAATCGCAACAAATATGGTGTGGTTTAAAGATACCGGATTCGGGACAGCTGTTTCAAGCGAATTTCGTACTAGTGCTTGCGCTCCTGCTGCAGATAATAATAATCTAATCGCCAATCCAGCTGCTGATGATGCAGCCGCAATAGGAGATTCAATAAGATTAGCTGTTACAAGATTACAACGACAGCAATATAACGAGGGAAATGCTAAAAGAAAAGCGTTTGCCACAGGATCTCGACAAGTAACAATGATGCTTCCGTTGAGCACAATATTTGGATTTTGCCGCGAATAAAACAAAGTTTTTTTGCGGAATAAAACATACACTTATTTTAGATCGAGCTGATCAAAACGATTGTATAGTGCACGCTGATGGAGTAGCTGAAGGACAGTTTGCTATTACAAGATTAGCGCTGTGGATGCCACGAGTTGTTCCGTCTGTAGCTAAAACAATGGAACTCGAATCATTATTGACCGCTTGCACGAAACAAATATACTTGCAGCAAAACAGAATTTATCAAACAGCAATTCCTAAAGCAACTGATTACACCTGGCGCATTACAACTACGTCAAGCGAACAATTACCTCGACATTTGTTCGTTGTATTTCAACGACAGGCACTTCGTAATGATCAAGAAATGAACAACTCTGTATTTGATAACCCAGACGTCAGACGAATCTTTGTTAGAGTAAATTCTAGACAATATCCCGAACGTGCAATCGAATGCAAATTTTGCTGACGATGAAACAAAACATATCTCGGCCGTACATATACTTTATGGAGGCTATGTAAAAATATCAGGACGCAGACAGTAGGTCTCAGATATCAGTAGAGGAATTTCGATCACTGTATCCTATCTTTTATTTTGACATATCAAAACATTCCGAACGAGCTTTTAGATCGACTGTTGATATTGAAGTCACTTGGACGCTTGGCGTACTGCCAGATGAACAATATAACGTATATGCGCTAGTTGTCAGTGATAGATTTTTGACAATTGATGCAACCAAAGGAAGGATGAATGTCCAAGTGTAAGTATTGTATGACAAACAAGTATAAATGAAAACGGAATATTCAACCAGAGAAATATACCTAACGCCCGGTCAAATTAAAAAAATTATCAGCAGCTTTTGCCAAACGTTCTGTCTCTCTAATGATATCCCCAGAGACTGACAAAGTCGCCGCAGTGAAAATAATCTTAACGCAACAGCAAATCAATAAACTCGATAGGGGGAAAACCTTTTGATCTCAAACCATCTGTTGCACAAATAATAGCGATGTCAAAACACGGCGGATTTTCGGACCAGCATTTTCTGTAATAGCTAGCGCAATAGCAAAAGTGCTACCTGTACTAGGAACACTTGGACTAGCAGCAGCATCAGGGGCGGTATCTGGAGCAACTAAAAAAGCTGTATCCGGCGATGGAATCAAACAAATTTATCGTTAGTTTTATGTAACAATAAATAATATAATGCCAGCTAAAAAGAAAGCACAATCGACAAAATGTAAAAGAAAGAAAACGATGACGAAGCATCCTCAAGGGTCAAGAAAAACAAAACAAGGAGGAATTATTCCTTTCGCTCCACTTTTAGCGGGATTAGCAGGCAGCCTAATTCCAAATTTGTTAGGGATAGGACGTGGAATGACTCTACCAGGCACCAGACGCTGTTGAGTAATTTTGATATTATTGAAAAAGTGAATGACATTGTCGGATTTCGTGGAGTGTATTCTAAAGGCGAATTAGATAATGTACCAGCAGGTGGTTCGTGTATTGTAAATATACAAAACTTTGATGATGGATCCGGCACTCACTGGGTTGCTGTCTATGATAATAATTATTTTGATTCGTTCGGACTTCCTCCGAGTGATCTTATAAAAAGATACATTTTTAAAAAATTTAAAAAATTAAATTACTCGTCTAATCAACTACAGCCGGTTGGAACATCCGCTTGTGGTTATTATTGCATTATGTTTATCCGACAGATATCCTGGAGTAAAAGCTCTGGAGATTCTGATTTTTTAAAGTTTATTTTGCAATTTGACAAGCAACCTTCACACGCAAATGATGAGATTGCAGTTATCTAAACTTACAAATGTAAAAATGTCAACATACTGTCTCAAATGTAAAACGAAGACAGAGAATAAGGATGAGACAACGGAAAAAACAAAAAATAATAGAACAATGTTAAAAAGCATTTGTGCTGTTTCTGATAGAAAAAAAGTATGTTTCTGAAATCGACATCTGGAGCTGGAGTTATTTTAGTAGATGATTAATTCACGAAGTAAATACCTACTAGTTTTTATTTTTGGTGCGATTTCTTATTTTTTGAGGGTCAGATCTCGAGGGATTTTACATTTGATTTTTCAGATTTTCTGATAAAAATGAAAAACTTTAGTCAAAATTCCTTATTTTTAGCTGATTTTTTGTCTGTTTTGTCGATTTTTGTTGATTTTTTTTGGCAAGAAATTGTGAAATTTATTAAAAAATCCAAAAATTAAATATAAATTCGCTTGACGTTTGACCCTTAAAAAAAAAGAAATTTTAACGATTTGCTTTGATTTTTTTTTTAAACCATTTTCCCTTTAGGAAAACAGGATTTTTAGCTAACAATTAGTAAAAATCAACAATTTTATCCAAATTTATAAAATATTTTTAGAACTATAAGAATATTTTTTGCTGACAAATATTTTGTCTACGATTAAAAAATAAAATAAAATGAAATGTAATTGTGATTGTGCTAATGATCTTTGTATCCAACAAGATAAAATTGTTACGCACTGTCAATCATGCAATCGCCGTGAAGTAATTGGCAGCGGTATTGACATCCATAAGTTGATTGGAAAATTACCAAAACCAAAAGGAGGTTGGACATTACCAGGCCATAAATACACTGGACCACATAATCCGCTAGATAAACAACTAGATGAAAATGATAATCCACTGCCTGGATAAGAGCCTTACAATCAAGTTGATGCAACAGCAATGCGTCACGATATCTGCTACCGTGATAACGAACAAGATAAGCACGGATGTAATACGGTAATACTAGATGAACTTAAAGATATGAAACCTGTAAATGTGAGAGAACGATTTGATAGAAGGTTAGTTCAAGGAATGATAGGAACAAAATATAAGTTAGGGCTTGGAAAAGAACTGTATAATAATCTGGCATCAGAGCTACATAAACCAAAAAAAAAAAAAAGATTCCGCGACGTAAAGTTGTCGCAAATGCCGTTGACGATATCTGGCCGATAGATTTAGTTGATGTGTCAAATCTTGCTCAGTTTAACGATAATAAAAAATATCTTTTTAACGTTGTAGATGTTTTTAGTAAATACGCGTTTAGTGTACCTATTTCGGATAAAACAGGAAGATCGATAACTGATTCACTAAAATAAATAATAACAAGTACAGAAAGAAAACCAAACAGAATTTGGACCGATCATGGAGGAGAGGTTTTTAATAAAAACGTTAGAGCAGTTTCTGGAACAAAATAACAAAAAAAAAAATATGTTACGGGAAACGAAGGAAAAAGCGTTGTCGTCGAAAGATTTAATCGCACACTAAACGAGCTGATACATAAACATTTGACAGCTAAAAATACAAATAAGTATGTTGACGATCTGCAGCAGATTGTTGATAAATATAACAACACGAAGCATAGATCGATAAAAATGTCACCAAATGATGCAATTAAAATCCGATTCTTGCAAATGAAAACATGTACCGCAGACATAAACTTTAAGTTGGTGATAAAGTTAGAATTTCTCTGACGAAAAGAACATTTGAAAAAGGATTTACTCCAAACTTGACTGAGGAAGTAGTTGTTGTTGATAAAGTTTTACTGACAATACCTGTAACATATGCGCTAAAATATCTAGGAGGTGAGCCTGTAACTGGTAGTTTTTACGAGCAGGAACTACAAAACACTAGCAAGATATATTTGTTATTGAAAAAGTTATCAGGAGAAAAGATAATAAAAGTTTAGTTAAATGGAGAAGATACAGCGATAAATTTAACAGCTGGGTTCCAACCAAACAAATTATGAAATAATATTGTTATAAATTTCCTCGTACTTACGTTTGACAGACTTACATTTCATTGGTTTACATAACGATATTAAATATTGTCTGCGATTGTTAGAAATCGTCATTAGGTTAAATATCTTGACAAATATAAAATCGAATTTTATATTTTTCTGTCGGTCTGGAATTCTAATGTTGAAAATTGGTTTTATCAGCCGCCAAAAGGACTGATTTTCATCCACTGAAAAATTAAATATGATATTTTACACTATATCTAACAGTTGACGGTCTTCTGTAATTTTTTTATCAACTACACCTACAATCTCGTTTTGTTCGTCGTCGTTGTTAAGTAGAATGTCATCCTCTATGTAATCAACCGAGTCGTGTTTATCTATGACTGTAGCATCTCCTACTGTAAAATTATCATCAGCGTTAAATATCAGCAAGTCGTTTCATGAAGTCCATATTATAATATAATTTTATCTAATTTATAATAATAAGATGACTAACGAGATGAAATATCATCAGAAAGTTAATATATTAAATTGTGTAGAATTAGAGGAGGCAGTGCGAAAATGTTTGTCGAGGTATAGTTATTTCTGTTGACGTTATTGTTATGCAAGGTTATTCTAATAAGATTCTGCTAACAGCGGCAGAAAAAATAAACTTAATGACAGTGCATTTATTACAATGAACTTTAATAAAAATGATGTTTTAATGTTTGCTCATAATTGTCTTACCAAAACCGAGCTAGAAAATACAATTAATTGTCATAGCTAAAGATGATTCTGTAAAAGGTTGATTGTGATGTTGCCGCATTTGTTATTCCATCTGCGATAAACTTAACTGCCCTAGAATTAATATCAAAATGTTTGCCGCAGCTGTTATTGAAGGAAATCTTAGTTTTTCACCTGTTTCCATATTTACCGCAATGAGAGGTTTAGGACATTTAAAATTTGACCCATCATAACCTCGTCCTCGTCTTATATTTTCTTTTAACGGGACAAGATCCAGATTTTACAACTGCTTGTATATTTTAATACCGTTGACGTGATCTATCACTAAATCATCAGGTATAGATCCGTTAAACGTTTCATAAAGAAATCTATGGCTATAATAACAAACAAAATATGTTTTTATTCCTCTAACATTTATTTTAAGATATCCAATATTATCCAAATTACCTAAAACTTTTTTAGTTTATCTTCTTCTAATGATTCCTTTATCATTCGCCTCATAAAGATCAAACACAGGATGAGGTTTTGAAACTCGTCTTGTAATGATACGTTTTCAATATTATCATCGGTAACTGCTCCGTTGACATGATAAACTCGCTGCCCTTCTGGAATTTCATAAAAAAATAACGTATAAATAAAATTTTTCCATAGCATTTCGAATCTCTCAGCATTATCACCTTTTATGCTGATCTTATAACCAGCTGGTGTTGCTTTACCAAACAGTTGTCCGTATTTGATATGTATCACCGACCCTAACATATTTCCCGCGTACGAGTTGTACTTGGTGTGAACGTAATAATACTCTTGCTCGTTTGCGTTTGTCATATTTTGCTCCATTATACTATAAGCAATTTATATCTCTAATTGATTGTTCAACTAGCGCGTGCGAAAGTGCAGTGAGATATCGATCGAACAATCAATTAGATATAATATTACATTATATAACAATGTTGAAGTTACGTGATATAGCCAAAAAGAGCCTTATAGGAGAACCTACAAAAATAGCCACTGCTTTTGCAGGATTTGACAACAGCTATCGGTTTGATAATCAAAATATTTTAGCAAATTTTAACTCTACAAATTTGTTTCATCTTTTACATCCAATTGTAACGCGAGAACGTGCAGCCCATAAAAGTATCAAGCTGATAGATCAGTATCATGTTATTTTATCAAAGTTACATGCACCTCAGAAAGATATACTTGATATAATCTTTGAAAATGTAGATTTCACCAACGAGATTACCGAATCATATTTAACAGCTAAATCACGAAAAATATTAGCTGGAACAAATATTTCCTATGTCGCTGATGAAATACATCAAGAAATAATAAAAAAAATTGGAGGAATTTACTGCATCAGGATCAGGTTGGAAATTTGAAATGATAAAAGAAGTTTTATTTCACACAGTGAAATATAACGTACTTCGCGGTAGTTATTACGTTGAAATCCCTCAAAAAATGGAAAACAAAAAATGTTGTATAAACGTACAGAACTTTGATAACAGATGTTTCCAATGGGCTATTCTTTCTGCGATGTTTCCAGCAGAAAAAAATGCTGATCGCGTTGACAAGTATTTTTGTCACGTATCAAAAATAAATTTTTATGGCATTGACTTTCCAGTTGAAGAAAATCAAATAACAAAATTTGAAAAGCAAAATAATATTTCAGTTAACATATTTGGTTTTGACGAGAGTGAAAATATTTATCCAAGGTATATTTCAGAAAAAGCTTCGCAATCGACTATAGACTTGCTGTTTTATAGGAATCATTACGTTTGGATAAAAAACTTTAACAGTCTAGTTAGCAGACAATATAATAAAAATAAAAATAAGAAATATTTCTGCTACCGTTGTTTACAATGTTTTTCTAAGATGAAAAACTGCAAGATCATCTTAAATAATGTGTTAATGTTCAAAGAATGACAATTCCAGGAGAAAAAGAAAAAGTATTAAAATTTAAAGTTATAATAAAAAATTAAATATTCCGTTTGTTATTTATGCTGATTTCGAGTATCTGCTTGTCCCTGTGGCAGGCGCATAAAATGATCCAAATAAATAAAGCACCAGAAAAATACAACAGCATGTTCCCTGTGGAGCAGCTTATAAAGTAGTTTGTTGCGCTAACGATAATTTTTCAAATCCAATAAAATTGTACAGAGGTAAAAGTCCTGCCGTGTGGTTACTAAAAAATTTAATAGACGATGTTAATAAAATTTCCAACAGATTATTTAAAACAGCTCCGATTAAAATAACATCCAAACAACAACTTGATTTTGATGAGACAGCTAACTGTCATATCTGCGAGAAACCTCTACTTGAACAAATTTCAGGCGATAAAGTGCGCGATCACTGTCATTAACCGGCCAATATCGCGGAGCAGCACATAATAATTGTAATTTAAAATGTCATGCGCCAGATTTTATTCCTGTCGTTTTACATAATTTTCGTGCTTATGAAAGTCATATCATTGTCGAAGTATCTGGCGATGAGGAAATTAAATCTAAACTAAAATTAAATAATATAATAAAATGTATTCCAAACAATTTTGGAAAGTATGTGTCAGTTACGATTGGCAAATTACGTTTTATAGACAGTCTGCAATTTATGGCAGCACCATTAGATGAGCTTGTAAAAGGTTGTAGCAGTTTTGATAATTTAAAAAGTTGCTTTGGTGAAGACTACGTCTCTGACAAAAAAAGGGTGTCTTTCCATATGAATATCTCGACGATTGGAGCAGATTTGATGAAACTTCTCTTCCTGAGAAAGATAAATTTTACTCGCAGCTGAAAATTGAAAATATTACAGATGACGATTACAAATACGCACAGGAAATTTGGAATAAATTTGGTTGTAAGACATTTGGTGATTATCATGATTTATACTTGAAAACAGATGTATTATTATTAGCAGAAGTTTTCGAGAGTTTTCGTAAAGTTAGTCATGCAAATTATGGATTAGATCCATGTTGGTATTATTCTGCACCAGGATTGTCATGGGAAGCTCTGCTAAAAACAAGCAGGATAGGATTGGATCTCTTAACTGATGTTGATATGTTTAATTTTATTGAAAAAGGAATTTGAGGCGGAATGAGCGTTATAACAAAAAAATATGCGGTAGCTAATAAGAAATACTTTAAAAAGTTACGATAAAAATTTACCGTCAAATTATATTATATATCTAGATCAAAATAATTTCTATGGTTATACAATGTTAGAGCCAATGCCGTGCAGTGGATTTCATTGGATAACTCCAGATCAATTTCTTAAAGAAACTGAGAAAAATCTCCCAGAAAATGTGAGTTATTTTGTTGAAGTTGATCTTGATTATCCTAGTTCGTTACATGATCTACATAACGACTATCCGTTTTGTGCAGAGTCAATGATGATCGATTATAGTTTATTATCGCCTGAACAACAGGCAATGACAACAGCAAAAAATTCGATCGTTAATAAGCTAGCTCCAAGTTTGTTAAATAAAAGAAATTACGTGATACATTAAAACATTTTTAAAACAAGCAGTAGATGCTGGACTAATTCTGAGAAAAGTTCATCGCGTGCTAAAATTTAATCAATCTCGTTGGATGGCAGATTATATTGATTTAAATACCAAACGTCGTGCTATTGCTAAGACCGAATTTCAGAAAAACTTTTTCAAGTTGATGAACAATTCCGTGTTTGGTAAGACTATGGAAAATATCAGAAAGCGAGTCAATATTGAAATTGTAAATGATGTAAATCGCAGAAATAAATTAGTCAACGATGACGGTTTTGTCAGTATGAAAATATTTAATGAAAATCTTGTTGCAATACAGCGACGAAAAACAAATTTAAAGTTAAATAAACCGATTTATGTTGGTGCAGCTGTATTTGATATATCAAAATGGCTAATGTACGACTTTCACTATAATTTTACCAAAATCAGTGGTCAGATTCGGAGTTGCTATTTACTGACACGGATTCACTTTTATATAACATAAAATGTGAGGATGTTTATCAAGATATTTATAACAATAAACATTTATTTGATTTATCGGATTATCCAAAAAGTAGTGGATTTCATGATGATGCAAATAAAAAAGTCATCGGCAAGATGAAAGATGAATTTATGTTTGCGCCAGTTAAGGAATTTGTTGGACTAAGAAGTAAAATGTAGGCCGTAATTTTAGATGACAATAAACTAACAAAAAAGCAAAAGGTATTTCTCGCGGATATGTAAAAATGTGTATGAAATTTGATTATTTTAAAAGCAGCACTAAACACCTGCACTAATTTTATTAAAACAAATGTTATCAGAACAAATCATCACAAACTTGAAACAGATACAATTATAAAACGTGGACTAAGTAATTTTGATGATAAGAGATATTGCGAGGACGGAATTAATACGTTAGCTATTGAATACTATGCAATTTTGTCTAAACTTGTAAATAATGTTCAAAAATTTAACATTAGCTGATGGAATTAGTAGCAAAATTTAAAAAAAAAATAATGGTTAATGGCCAGCAGTTATCCGTTGAATTTAATGATGAAATTTCTGGAATTTGTTTTAGTAAATTTAATCAAATAAAACTCTAGTAGTAATAGAAAATGAGTGTTTCTAGCTCCGAGACCCCCTGCCCCGACAAAACATATTTGTCAGAAATATGCTAAAAAAAGCCTTATCATATGAAAGTCATTATTTTGAGCTAGAAAAGGTTGGTGAAGAAAATGTCAACATAGAAGGGTTTTGGAGGGGTAGGGGGTCTCGGAGATAGAAAGCTCATTTTCTATTACTACTGCAGCAAATAAAACACACCCGACACTAACATTCCTTGGTGTGACACTGGACAGATCACTGGCATTCTACAACCACCTGAAGAAAACTGCAGCAAAACTTAGCACTGGAAACAAACTACTCCGCAAACTGGCTGGTTCAACCTGGGGCGCTAGTGCTCAAACACTCAAGACATCAGCACTGGCCCTCTGTTATTCGACAGCCGAGTATTGCGCTCTTGTCTGGGCTCTATCATCTAACACCAAGTTAATTGTTCAACACAACGCTTCCGGACAGGACAAAGTTGTTGTGCAGTCAACTTTATCCGATTGGGCCAGGCCACTGACTCTTCCTGTTGCTGTGGAGCTCTATAGACCATGTCACAGATTGTGAACAACTGTCCACTGACAAAGTTCCCTGGTGGACTGCAGGCTCTGCACCTTGCTGTTAAATGGCTGAGCACGTATGTATGTATGTATGTATGTATGTATGTATGTATGTATGTATGTATGTATGTATGTATGTATGCATCTATGTATCTATCTATGTATCTATCTATGTATCTATCTATGTATGTTTGTATGTATGTATCTCAGTATGTATGTATGTATGAACGTACGTACCTACTTACGTGTGTATGTATGTATGTATGTATGTATGTATGTTTGTATGTATGCATGCATGTATGTATGTATGTATGCATGTATGCATGGATGTATGTATGCATGTGTGCATGTACCCAACCGTCTGTCCATCTACCTTAAGCGCCTTAACCTTCTCGATCATGCTCTTATATTCAACGAAAGGATGGTTGTTTAGTGTTTTGCAATAAAGCAATACAGTTAAGTTATTTTGTGACATGGCAATCGGAATAAAGTGTGTCAGTGACTATTGTGCCAGACTGGCGACCAGAAGAAAGCGGGTTCGAATCTAATAATCAGACCAACCCGGTTTGGCTGCCATGATGTGTCATTGCGCAAAGCACTTTGAACCAATTGCATCAGAAATAAATTTGAAGGAAATTATAAGTTTTCGTCATGGCACAATCCTACAAGATGGAAATAGAAAATGATAAAAACACATAAAAGAAAAACAACTCAAATATATAATTCTGCATATGTTGTTTACCTGTACAAGAAAATACCTTCGAACCGTTGTATATGCACAAGGAAATTTTTATGAAGATAAAGGACCCACCCACCCCCAAGTGTTACGTGTCTAAGCTCGTACAAAATGTAACAAGAAAAGAGTGAAGACAACAAGCTTTGTAAAATTTAACAAATAATTTATTGCCCTAGAAAAACAAGGTAAAAATGGGAAAGAGGACTTACGGTTTACGAATCAAATCCAAAATTAATCCAAGAATTAAAAAAAATATAAGTCCTATCAATAAAAAGTATTAAGTGAATGACAGTTCGAATCCCGATGTAATTCAAGATGGAAGGCGATGACGTCTTCGATAGTCAGCCTTGTCCTGATGTGTCAATAGTTCTTTGTTGAATCACAAAGAATAATATTCCAGTTTGGAATTCCGAATAATTTTCAATAAATGTCTTTGTCCAAGAATCAATTTAGGAGCACTTGTATTCCAGGGTAAATAAATTACTAATTCCAAAAAATAAAAATTCAACTCAAACTGGTCACAACAAAACACCTTTGAGTATCAAATGTTTAAAGCACAACTGAACTGAGTCTTATGATAGCATGAGTTATAAACCCAACTAAAACGCAAAACAAATTCCCGGATGGGGGTCAAAAATTCATCCCACTGGGAAAACCAAAACTTTGTAACAATAAACAAATGTTATTTGTCACGTACTCCAGGTATGACCTTGATTTCACTAAATGACTCTTACTCTTAGAATGAAAAAATTTTTAAAAAGTTGTTTACTAAAAGCCTTTTTGATTTCTGAATCAAGGTCAGCAATTAGATACAGTGTTTCAATTACTGGTTGTTTATCAGGTCAAACAGAACTGAAATGAATTTCTAAAAAAAAAATCAAATCTAGTAGACAAAATTATCATTACATTAACATGTAATGGAATAAAATAAAAATAAAAAACATTTAAAACTAACAAACAAGTAATTAAATTACATATACATAACACAACAAACAAACAAATATATAAGAAAAGAATAATAGGATAAATCAGACTGCTATTTATTGAATTGACTTAATAGACTTCTTTCTACCAAGCATAGAATACATACTTCTCGGCTGTGACTGATGAATTGCATACCTGATCAATAGATGAAGGCAACAGGTATTTTTTTTAAAATTTCTTCAGCAAAATACATAGCAAGGTGTAATCGCGGTTATAGAACATAACAATCACTATGTTTTTAGATAAACAGGTATATAATAAATGTATTATCGGATCCAGGCTGCTTATTACTGAACAGCGCACTAGTCTCAAAGTGAGGAAACATTGGTTACCATACCAAATACTTGGAGATGGGATCATTGATTGTAATATCAGATTGGAATACTTCTTTTTTAATTTTCCTACACTTTAATTAGCACATTCAATGTGCACATAGCTTCCGTTACGAAACTGATGACCAAGGTGGCTTTTTATCTTTAATTCGCTTTAGAGACATTTATTTCAAGAAAATGGCACGAAGTACATAATTTTTACTGTTTTACTGTGCTTACCTCAGTTATGAAGTATATGTTTTGTGTGATTGATAGTCTACAAAATAGTTTAATTTTCTCAAACGGTTGCATTGATGTCTATGGAAAATGAATGAATAATCTGATTCATCTGTGGAAGACATGTTCTCAGGCTAAAAGGACCACGTATTTTAATTGTAATGAAGCTTTTGTCAGTCTGAAATCCAGAGGTATGCTTGTCTGGGAATGAGTAAAGTCATAAAATTCAAACCTAGCACATTGCGGACTATCCTGGACGAGGAGTTGATGTAGAGAGTATCACGATTACATTAGGCGTGTGGACAATTTGCAGATCCAGCACATGCAGTAAATTATTCAGTCGGATGGAGACTTTAAAACATTCATGTAATCACTTTGAAAGTAAGGTTTTTTTTTAAGCAGATGAAAAGTTCATATTGCACATTGTGTCATGCCAAAATGTGGAGAAGTATCTCCATCTATTGGCATGCTTATTTAGGAATTAGAACGGTCGGATGGAGACTTAAAGAATCATTCATGTGCTTATTCTGATAGTAAGTTTTAAAGACAGACAAGCATTGCATATTGCACATGATGTCATGCATAAATATGGAGAAATATCTGCATTTATTGATTGGTTCTTTGGGACTCAGAACAGGCGGAAGACATATAAACCCATAACATAAATTCGGTTATGATATGCCCAATATTTTGACACGTCCATTAAGTAGGGAGAAAATGTCGGAGCACAGAACTGTCCCGTCTTGTGTGGGCAGTTAGCAATAGTACATGCCCGAGTTAATCCAAAGTTGTTTCATATATTCTCAAATTTTGTGGAAACCGTTAATTTTTTAAAAAAAAATAATGAATAACCACAAGAGCCACATTGGCAACAAAATCAACTCGCCAACCGCTCTAACCTTCTCAGTGAAGCCTTATTAAACTGCAGCAGTCTATCAATCGTACGCAGTTTTTCCATTAATATTTACTCAGTTAAATATTTCGTAACTATTTACATTTATTATTATTATTATTATTATTTTTATTATTATTATTATTATTATTATTATTATTATTATTATTATTGTCCACTAGTATGCTATGCCTTTCTCTTGATATTTTAATAGTCCCATGCACAACCTTATCGAGAGATAATTTCTACAGTAAAATTTATATATGTCGTTGAATTTTCGCGACCACATGGCTTCCGTTATTTTCCCCAGAATGGAATTAGGTCGAAACGTTTTTGTACTCTGTGCAATATGAACGATTATACAACTTGCTTGGGCTAACGGAAGCAAACAATAGATATGTAAGTCACCCTAGTAAAGATCGTATGCTAATATTTTTCTTCTTTCTTTCATCTATTTTGGGAAATTCTTCTTTGTATATTTTCCACCTGTTGTTCCGACATACAAGAATTAAAAGTTCTATTGGCTTCTGTATCAGTGTTTGTTTTGTGGAAGCAAATTGTTTCTTCAGTTGTCGAAGAGGTCGTTTAACTCGGTGAAACGTTTGGAAACTGTTTTGTACTTGTGCCGCTATCAACTGTGTGCTTGTATGTTTGTGTGCAAATCTCTTGTTTGTAGATTTTCCACCTGTTGTTCCGACATACAGGAGTCTAAAAGTTCACTTGGCTTTTATATTAGTGATTGCTTTGTGGAAGTAAATTGTTGTTTTTTTTAAGTTGACGAAGAGGTTGTGTGTGTGTATATATATATATATATATATATATATATATATATATATATATATATATATATATATATATATATATATATATATATATATAAGCGCTGTATCTTTCACATACCACGAGAGAGAGAGAGAGAGAGAGAGAGAGAGAGAGAGAGAGAGAGCATAATCTATAAAAATGAGCTGTTTTTGAATCTTATTACAGGTACAAAGTAATAAAGAAAGCAAATCATAAAACAGAATACAGTATTTGTTTATCGCCTATCCGGTAAAGTTCTATGTACAATACTCTCGTCTTGCATGGTTATTACAACTTGAATCACTGATATCGCGTACCACTTGAAAAATACCATGTGAATGTGTGTTTGTGAGTGTTTTTTATTTTTAACGTAGCTTTAACAATTTGATTCATATCGCTACGATGTCTGCAGTGTGGCAGTTTACAATGCTGTCTGGCACTGGGGCATTATGCAGCAGACATGTAACACAATGTCCCACCCAGTCACATTATTATCTTGACACCAGACCGACTAGTCGTAACATTAATCTCTTAAAGCTGAGCATCATTCCATGCAAAGCATACCTGTACCATGCATTACAACGACTCGATTTCTTTTGGTTTATAGGATGTAAGTTCAAATTAAAGGTTTCTATCTAAGTCAATTAAATTTTCTATCTCATTGATTTCCATGCATTTTAGTCCCTTATGGTACGAGAGAGAGAGAGAGAGAGAGAGAGAGACAGAGACAGAGACAGAGACAGACAGACAGAGAAAGGGGGATGTCGTTGAAATTGTGTAACATTGTTAATTGAATTAGAAACCGGTGATTATATTTTTTCACGTTATTTGCTAATCTTCTTAACGAATACTAAGTGCAAATTCATCACTGATCTAGACAGAATATAAGCAATAATCTACTGCTGAAACCATAATTATTTGGCTATTCATATTCAATAGGCGAATCACAATTTGATACACTAACAGTACTGGTGTATCAAATTGCTTTATACCAAAACTTTAAAGGCCATTCCATTTTTAATGCATGCGATATGAGGACCGGCATAGAAAGTATCTTGAAAATATAGAACCTCCCATTTTCTGTCAAATAAGCTATTGATTGCAATTATGTATATGTATGTATTCAGTGTCTGCATTAACAACTTTGGGTCAAGTCTAGAATTTTCTTAAGCCACGAATGATATATTTTAGGAAATTTATGTTTATTTAAGTATTCTATAGTGGCAGAAGATTGAGTGTATTACGCGTGCAAATTGAGATAAGGCCAAATTGAGAATGATTAGGACGCTTGTAAAGCATTTTGAAAGACACGAAATTAATTTTCAAAGCAAACACTATAACAATTGAAGTTCACACTAATCTTTGGAATATTACGATACTGATTTGGATTCACAATTAATCTGACTGAATGTCCAACAAGTAGATTTTTTTGGAATAATTTTAAAATTGTC
Source organism: Megalonaias nervosa (assembly GCA_016617855.1). NCBI lineage: Eukaryota > Metazoa > Mollusca > Bivalvia > Unionida > Unionidae > Megalonaias > Megalonaias nervosa. The sequence goes on from JAECUM010055181.1 coordinate 21,357, forward strand.
TTAAAAATAGTTTATTGCTTGAGGTGAATTTCCGAATATATATATATATATATATATATATATATATATATATATATATATATATATATATATATATATATATATATGTGTGTGTGTGTGTGTGTGTGTGTGTGTGTGTGTATATATATATATATATGTGTGTGTGTGTGTGTGTGTGTGTGTGTGTGTGTGTGTGTTAAGGTAGGTGGGAATACTGCTACCTTCTGAGGAAAAAGTATAGATGATACATGACATATTGATAAGATTCCTCAGCTGCAGCTGTCCATTCAGTGTTGGCTTGAAGAAACCAAAGTGGTGCTATCAAATTCTATGATATTTGAATGAAAGCACGGATTATAAGCACAATGACATTCAAATCAGAATCCACGATTAACGACTGTTTAAAGTATAAATCACACAAAAGTCTTGTGACTTCTACAAACAAACGCAACACTTTAAATTGTGGAATACCGCAGTGAACTGCTTATGTCAAGTATATACCACATTTTCCTAGATGTGTTTTGTTAAAATGTAATGGATGTGAAAGTCATATGCTTCGAATTCAAGCAAACACTAAACAGGTTCTTGACTGAATACACATATATTGTTGTTACAATCCCTTTTGTCTTTTATACTTAAAATTCAAGCGCATACTGTTTGAAAGAATAATTATAGATAAATTCAGAATGTCTACAACATAAGATATCCACGTGATTTTGAAGCAATTGTGACATAAAACAAACAAACACCATGTCAAATGAATAATCGTTCAATGGACAATGTCACCCCAAATCCTGAAGGAAATAATCGAATGAACAGTTCCTAAATGGACAGTTTCACCTTCCAATGCAGATGTTACACGTACTTGTGCCTAATTTATTGTCTGTCATTACTTGTTAAGCGCTGTCGGTATCATTTACCTTGTGTCCTGCCGGTATTACCAAAAATGCTATCTGAAGCCATGAAACAAATAAACATTTAAACTAAAAATAAAATCGATTGTATGTAATGTAAATTAGAACAATCATGACGGCAATAGGCATATTTTATTCGGAATTACGTACATTTTAGATATATACGTTTCTAATTCCTTATTTATACCTGTTAGTAAGTAAATCATTATATAGTTACAAGAAAAGGTACTGGTAAGTATTCATAGTATTACGACTCTATAGTCTTAAACTAAGTAACACAAAGAAGCGAAATCAACAAGTTTTGTAAAATAAAAAAAAATAATATTTATTACCCTTGAATAGAAAGTTAAGTATTGTGAATTAAATAATCCTAAATGTCCTATCACAACTCCAGAACTAGAGAATGTTCTGAATGTATTCCAAGAATACTAAATGTGCTGGTGTATTAATAGGCTTAAATGTGCTATGTACCTATAGTCTTTATGTATCACAATAATAAAATCCAGAATGTTTCTGAATTTAGTACTCAATAACCCCGAAGTAGTGGTTTGGTCGAAGAAGTCAATGAGCTCTTTGGAATTCCTTTGAAGACAGGAATGAAGAAATTCTTTGCAAAAACCTCTTTATATACATCCCCACTTGACCAATGTCTCGATAACATTTCCTGAAGAGAAAAAACCTAATGGTTCATTCTAAAATATTGTGAATATGATCGCTTCCAGAACATACCAAACTGGTGTACCAGAACATACCAAACTGGTGTACAAGGCTAGGTCTCGAACTGAATTTTAGTACATATCTTAAAAAGACACGACAAAACTCAGGTAGGCAAAAACTCTACCCTCAGTCACTAACAAAGTTGGAGCACACAATATACATTAAATGTACATTGAATGTACATAACACTATCTCTTGAAAATGCTGTTTGATTTTGATCATCACACAACATGAAAGAAGACACTATATAATGCGAGGAGTCAATGCCAAGATCTGTGCAGCAATAAGGCCTTTTGAAACATAAAATAGTTACTTTCTATGTGAATCTTGGAGCGTTCGAGAATTTTAATATTGTTTAAAAGTCGGTCTGGTGCTGTTTTTAGCAATAACCAGCCGTCCTAGTGAACGATGGAAAATATACATCCTCAGCTGCACAGATCAAACTAATGAAGCAATTTTTGTATACTTCTTAACTCTAGATCGGCACTGGGCGTCAATTTGAGGTAGAAATTCTATCCATTGAACATTTTCAATTACAACACTTTTACTCACGCCAGATATTTCCAGACATGACTGGTTTGCAGTGGTTTAGAGCTCTAAGATATGGAATTGTCTCATCCTCTGTTTAAATTAAAATCTGAAATTTGTACTCCATGACTGCGAAATGTGACACCAAGAGAGACGCCATCAAGGAAATAAGTTGAGAATATTTGGGTGGGAAATGAACATGCTGTTATCGATCAAGGGTATAACATTTACAAAAGACTGACAGGAATATATAACAAAATGAAAGCTGAAGCCAATGTTTCTTACGTAATGATCTCACGTATTTGTGAAGGTTCATGTAAAACTATCAATTATAAATTTGACATGTAGGAGGAAACAGTGACGTTAATTACAAATTAATTTGATTTTGATGATATCTCTTTATGACAAGTCGAATCTTCTTCTTCAGTTCGGAGTTGAGAAGAAACCAAGCAAGTGGTGGGAACATTTTTTCAACGTTGTGATCACGAGTCCATTTTTTTCATGAAACAAGAGAACTAAATCATATAAACATGCCAGCAGTGCGTCGGTCTCAGGAGAAATGCATGCTGCTACATAATGGAAAATGAGGCTATAAAGTGCTTATTCGTCAACGTATCTTTTAAAACCCGTATCATTGACATGGTCTAGATGCTGATGTTAGATTAATTTATGTGTACTAAAAGGAAAGATTAAATTATGTGTCTATTTTAAAATTTTGCCTTGGCAACGTTTATATTAAAGGGGCTATCCAGAACATAAATAACTGCGATAGTACAGGTTCAGTTTTGATTGTGGAAAGAATGATATATGGGTGTTCAAAGGTACTGTGGAATAGATCCTTTCTTTACTCATGTACCTTGATTCTGTTTTTGATACAGCCAAACAGCATACGTTGTTCAGCTGTTCACTTTCTGTTGTTTGTGAGAACTTATTTTGAACTGAACGAAAATAGTCAGTTAAATATTTCATTTCTACGACTTAAGTTCTCGTAATTAGTTATGTCCTATTTGCGATTTAGCTATATCACAATTACGATTCAGTATTTTGTTATTACGACAGAGTGTTTATTTGTTACGACACTGCAATCTCTCTCTCTCTCTCTCTCTCTCTCTCTCTCTCTCTCTTAATAATAATAATAATCTGTATTTGTAACATAGGTCATCAGCCCAAATTACATGCATGCGTTCAAAATATGGTACAACCACAAAACAAAACGATTCTAGGATTAACACATCAATTCTGTCACTTTTAAAGATTTTGCTAGATAAATAGCAAAATTATGTAGGATATTACTATTATTATTATTATTATTATTATTATCATTATTATTGATTCTCTGGATACAGTTATAAAACTTGATGTTATGTGCATTTAAACGAACGTATGAAGGTACATAGTCCTTTCTCAAATTATCATATATAGGGCATTTAGCATCGAAGTAAAACTCATCTTCTATATCTGTACAATATACAGTCTGCATAATACCATGGTTATTTGTTGGCCGAAAATCGAACACTTCTTTTATTCACATCATTTTGATCTCCTTTCACTGTCTGTGCTGATTCACAAATGCTCTCCATGAACGAATTTAGAGCAATATCGACTTAAATTTGCTCTATCATTGTAACTATAGTATTAGATTTTCTTTCCTGAATGCTGTGAGCTGACATTTTGGACAAATATATTTCTTTCTGTTTCATTCCATATATATCTAACTCTTGGAGAAATACTTTCATTATTATCAGTGGTTATGGTAATGGGATCAGCTAGACCCAAGTGAAATATTACTGGTTGATGATTATATTCAGTACTGTTACCAATCCTGAAGATAATTATACATGAAAATAATGATTGATCTAGAAGTAAGTAGCTATGGCTATAGCAGAGTTATCTTGTACACATGTGATGTTTCCAATACTTTCATCATTCCCACATCTGCCATTTGCAATCCACGTTCCAGATAGCTGTCAACATTTCAGTAAATTCTCGCCATAGTGATTTATCTCCCCTCGATATTTATTTGCTCTTCCCCATAAATCTATATTCTTGACAAACGCAATGATTTTATCAATGATCTTATCATTTTAATTTTTAATAAAATCAGGTTCTGTTCAGGTATTGGTATTGAAATCTCCAATAATAAATGGGTGATTTGGATACATACCTATATAATATGCCGTTTCGTCTTCTATAATGGTAAACAAGTCTTCTTCTACATGTATTGACGACTGTTCGGTTGACGTATACACTATAACAAAACTGGACAATTCTGATTAGTTCGTATACAAGGGGAGAATTTCAACCAAGCAAAATATTTTTGATTTACTTTCAGGTTGTCTGATATTAAAATTATGTCTTATATGTTCTTTTACATATACAGCAATTCCACCAGAATAACATATACAGTAATACCACCAGAATAACATAAACAGCAATACCAACAGAATAATGGTTTGTATTAAAATCTTTATCTCTTACAATTATGGAACATGTGAACCCACTTATGTCGATTTTATCATGGGCCCAAGTCTGTACCAGAGCAAAAATATCAAAATCAACCACAAACTTAATCAATAACTGTAATCCAAATTAAGCTGTTTACTAGACAGTTTTCTTGTTAAGCCTGAAATATTCCAGATACAGAACTTACTTTCGTTAATCGTCTACAAATTACGTATCACATGCGTGAAACGACCTCGGCCAGTTCCCTATATATCATTTATACTTGCTATATCATGCAGTGCAGCATTATTTAGAACCAGTTCTATTTAGAACCAGTCTGTCATATTTCAAGAAGGCTGTTTTACCGTGCCAGAGTGCCTGAACGAAGAAAGAATACATATTTGTTCATGCCTACTCGACGTACTGTTTCTGGGAAGTCTTCAGATACTCGGATATGTAGTCGACTTACTTCTGAAACATTTCAATATTCGTGTCAGTTCCCATTACTCCTCGTTCTCTCTCTCTCTCTCTCTCTCTCTCTCTCTCTCTCTCTCTCTCTCTCTCTCTCTTCCATATGTGCCTTGTTTCGGGCTGTCTTCTTAATTTCTCTGTACTTTTAAAAACTGTTTCTTTATCTTTGAAGTGAGAAAACTTAACAATGACTGGTCTTGGACTCCTTTTCGAAGTAACCGGTGCGCTCGTTCGATTTCAATTTTCGACACATCTATGTTCAATGTTTGCTTTATATGTTGTCTTATCGTATCTCCATTATTTTCTCCATGCATAACTTTATCGGGAGATAATTTCTATTGTAAAATTTGAAGATGGCTTTGATTTATCGCGAACGCATGGTTTCCGTCCTTTTCCCCAGACTGGAAATCTTTTTTCTTCTATATTTGTAATCTCTTGTTTGTAGATATTCCCACTGTTTTTAGATATTCCCACTGTTATTCAGACAAATATGTAATCAATCAAGAATTTTTCTGGTTATTAGTATTAGTGTTTTTTTGATTAAGATTTTTATTCCTTTGACGAGGAGCTTGTTTAGATCGTCGAAACGTTTGGAAACTGTTTTGTACTTGTCCCATTATCAATTGTATGTTCATATATCTGTCTGTAGAATATAAAATTGTGACCATAAATATACATTCCCTGGTATCTGAAAAATACAGTGTACTATATATATATATATATATATATATATATATATATATATATATATACCACGAGGATTATAAATATTTCATCATCATGAGGAAACTCGGCAAGCCTCCTTTCCTTTTAATGAAAATTTATGCCACGAGTGGACAATCAGAGAGAGAGAGAGAGAGAGAGAGAGAGAGAGAGATTCGGACAGTTTAATATATAAAAATGAGCTGTTTTACAAACTTAGTACCGGTTAAATAGCAAAAACAAAACAAAGCATCATGTACTCTCTCTTGCATAGCTATTACAGCTTGAATCGCTGATATCGTTTACCACTTGAAAAATCCCATGTATACCATAAATATACCATTAATTAAAACGATTCGGGTTCTCTTGGGTTACATGATGTCAGTTCAAATTCAAAGTTTCTCTCCAGGTCAATTTAGTTTTCTCTCTCAATGAATTCCAAGCATTTTAGTCTCTTAGAACACTAGAGAAAGGGAGGGAAGTTTTCGATGTAATTGTGCGATATCTTGAATGCATTTAGAAAGCGATAATTAGTTATATTTTTTCACTTTATTTTCTAATTTTATTAATGAATGCTAAGTGTAAATTGATCACTAGTCTAGAGTAGGAAGATGGAATAGTCTACTGTTGAACCAGAATTAAAGCGCATTCATATTCAATGGGTGAATAACAAGTTGATACATAAAGAGTACTGGTGCACCTAAATTGCTTTCTACCAACACTTTAAAGGCCATGACTTTTTTACCGAATGCGATATAAGGGCCTGCATAGAAAGTTTCTCAGTAAAAGAACCTTCCCTTTTATGTCAAATATGATATAATTTGCAGTACTGTAATGAATTTTGTGTCTGCAATAACAACTTTGGGTCCAGTCTAGAAATTTGTTAAGCCAATAAGGGTAATTTTTAGGAAATTTATGTTTATTTAAGTTTTTTATGTGCCGAATTGAGTGGACTGAGTGGATTACGTGTGTAAATTGAGATCAGGCAAAACTGACCATTATAGGATACGTAGAAAGCATTTGAAAAGACAGCCATTAATTATCAATGTAAGCACTACAATAGTTGAAGTTCACACTTACGTCTGGAAATATGACAGTATTGAACTAGATTCACAATTAATCGGAGAGAATGTCCAATGTTAAATTTTTCTGAATAATATTACAATAGCCTTAATAAAATAGTTTCTTGTTTGAGGCAATTGTCCGATAAAGTAGTTTGCCGTTTTGATTTCAGAAACTAGAAACTTATTAGTACATATAAATAAATAAATATATATCTTATATAACAAGTATAAACCATAATCGAAATACTACCTTTTGAGAACAAAGTACTTTGATATGTTACTTGGCGCCATATTGATAACATTCCTCAGCTGCAGCTGTCCATTCATTTTTGGTTTGAAAGAAATCTGGTGCTATCAAATTCCATCATATCTGAATGAAAGCATTGACCACAAGCACAAAGTCATTCAAATTAGAATCCATTATTTCAGATTGCTTAAAGTATAAATTTCGCAAGTCTTATGACTTCTACAAGCAGAGGAAACACTTCAGTGGTTGGAATATAGCTGTGAACTACTAATGTCAGGAATATACCACGTTTTCTTTGATGTACTATGTTAAAGTGAAATAGATGCGAAATTCATATGCTTCAAATTCAAGCAAAATCTAAACAGGTTCTTGACTGAATACACATATACTGTTCTTACAATCCTTCGTATCTCGCATACTTAAAATTCAAGCGCATACTTTCGCTGGATACATTGCAGAAAAGCCTTTCCGTTTGAAAGAATAATTATAGATAAATTCAGAATGCTTATTACATAAAATATCACCCGATTTTGAAGTGAGTGTGAGATAAGTCATACAAAGACAATGTCCAATAAATAATCTTTCAATGGACAGTTTCACCTGCAAATCCTGAACGAAATCATAAAGGAAATAGTTGAATGAACGATTCCTAAATGGACAGTTTCACCTGCAAATAATACATGTATTGTCTGTAATTACTTAGTAAGCGTTGTCGGTATAATTTACCTTGTGTCCTTTTGCTATTACTAAAAGTGCTATTTGAAGCCATTAAACGAATAAACGTTTTTAACCAAAAATATAATCGATTGTATGTAAAGTAAATTACATCAATCATAAGGGCATAAGGATGATTTTATTTGGAGTTACTTAGATTTTGGACATTCATGTTTCTAATTCCTTATTTATACCTGTTAGTAAGTAAATCATTATATAGTTATAAAAGTCTCCGATAAGTATTCACAGTGAAGATACAACATACCGGCAGATCAATTATCACCTCTTAAGCTGTTTTTCGGTTTGTACCTTGACAGAAGAAATTTTAAAAATAAAACTATTAATTTTTTATAGATAAAATACTATCAATTATTAGCTGCATAATTTCTACAGATAATTGAAAAAGATGAAAGGGCAGCAATCAGGAAAGCAATAAGTGATCCCCTAATATGACTCTGCTACAGTTTTATTAAAGTCATACAAATAGTGCTTGTCCCAGAGAGATGTAACGTTTCTGTACATGTCTTTCCAATCTAATATGCAAGCACATAATTTTCAGATATAATATGTACGCAGAGACTTGCTACACATACAATTTAACCGCAGAATAACAAAACTGTGTGTGCCACCTAATCCAAAAAATATTGGAGAATTCTGGTTAAATTAACCATATTCAGAATTATACACGTTTTTATCATCCATAGGTTAGTACAGAGAGAGAGAGAGAGAGAGAGAGAGAGAGAGAGAGAGAGAGAGAGAGCTCTGATGAAATGCAGTCAGTCGCTCCGTAAGTTTAAAGATACAGTATAATCTTACAGGTACATATTGCACCATCTGTGCAACAATTGCATTTTGTCTTCACACATCTAAGTGAAATCTCATTGTGTAAGAAATGAAGTGGAATATCATTTTTCAAAACAATCACAATAACCTCTCTAATATGAGCACTGTAGAAGAAACACAGCGCTAATGTCTTTGTAAAGGAAGACAACTACCTCTGGTCTGAAAACATGTATGCAATCTCGCAGTGTCCGCGGAGACCAATCTCAGTACACAAAAGCTGCCAGTAGTATCAATGGTTAAAGGTCAAAACAAACGAATAACTGTTACTTCAAAATAATTGAAAGTTTGTACTCAAATAAAAGATTCCAATGACAACAAGATTTTTAAATTTCTTGTACCAATGTTGATAATATTCATATAATATGTAAAAATACAGTTCACACCAATAAAGCTCTTTAATAATACATTCATCTTTAGCCACTGAATCCGATATGCATTCACACTGCGAGAGTCCGTACATTTTCTACAAATGAACATTTTCCATTGAATGGCAATAATTATATTAAGTCTGTCAGAATCGTTTTCGAAACTAGTCTTTGGCAGCTTTCTCGAGTCGATAACAGTTCTATAAATTGATATTAGGGAAATTGCTGATTAAAGCCGATTCAGATATTTCCGGTAACCAAATGACTCAATTACAACTAACCGAAGCACAATTTTCCAAACAAGACTTAGTTGACCCAGTTTTTAATGCTCAGTTATAAGTACTCCTTTCTTTAAGTTCATGTTTGCTCAGCTGTCAATTACGTATTTTTTAATTAAATCAAGTGGCATGCTGGAGAGTGCATTTCATGGACTAAGTTGAAAGCAAACACTTATCTATTCTATTAGCCTATCCATCGTGCGTCATATAACCCTTCAATTAGAAAGATAGATTTAATTATTTTGAATCGTCTATGTTACATTTTGTACTTCCGCGACTATCATGTCAAATCTTGGTCAAAGAACAATGCAGAGCGGATACAATCAAGAAATTAGATCTGGATGAAAGACATCTAGACCTTTCTACCTAAAATCTACATGATGGAAGAGATGGGATTGGGGAGACAGAATGCCGAGAAACGGAAACTTGGTTAATTGTTAGCAGACATTAAGTAAAAGTGTGTTTTCTAAAGAACTTATTCTTGAGAAATAAACAGTTTCGAAAAATAAGATTCACCTATATCGTTGAGTAATCTGGTGAAAGATTTTATCGATAGGTGTCAAGCAACGTACGTGTAAATGAATTGGTGGTTACCATATTAAAGTGATTTCCGACTGTGGACTGAAATGCCGAGAGTGAACTGGTCAATGTTCACCTACTGACATCCAGACTGCCATATCACCTAAGAAATAATTCTGGTCTGGTTCCTTCTTTACCCCCTTTCATAAAGACGATATTAAATAAGAATAAAATCAGTCTGACTTAGTTACCATTGGCTTGTAGTATCCCCGGAGCCGTTTAAAAACTTGTCTTATGCATTGTTGAATTAATTATCAAAGTAGTGAAAAGACTTCGGTATCAAAGTAACAATCTGAAAATATTTAAACATTAATTAAGTACAAACAGCTTTCCATTGTTGACGATAAATTACAAACAGTGTTGCCTTAAAGATGAAGAACCGACTCCCGACTCATTGATGTCACATGAAATGAGTAATATGGCATTTCCTATATACGTATAAAACTTTACACGTGCGAAATAGATAATTGAAGCATCATACTGCTTTGAAAACTGTTCACATAAATTTTGCATGTAGCAAATTAGATCATTTATATAATCTATGATGTTGCATATAGAAGGACTTTTTGATTTTGATCGTGATTAATCACCTATAAACAAATGCACTCGTAAAAAGAATATATTTTTACACACCTTATTCAACGGTTCAATAACGTTAGAATATTTATATGAACTGCCAATAATCAACGGATAGAGCTGTTATAAGACAGAAATGACTTTTATAGACGTTTACATCACTGCTAATAAATGAGATTTCGAACCAAGACGAGATAAACTTCACATAAATAACATTATGTTTTGAAAGAAATTTTTTTTTTGCTGACATAAGGTTTATATTAGACAAAGATAAAATACAGACTATTGCAGATTTTCATGTTCCTAAGGCAACTATTCTGATTTTGTATTGGTTTTTGGTAGTGCTATTGAAAATTCAACGAAGAACCAATCTTATCAGCATTTCTCTAGCATGTTCAAAATATTCTTTATTTGTTAAAAAAATATTCTTTATTTTCCATTGATAATTATTTATTATATATTAAATTAGTTACCCTCATTATAGGAAGATGAGCTCGCTGATACCTCTGGCGTACGTAGTCATATGCTAATGAGTACTTTAAAAAATCACAGGTACACCATGTTTCCTTCCCAATTTCCTTTATTATAACTTTAGTAATATACCATATCATGTTGACAACTTAGAATGTTCTAGAAATAAACTTTTGACCTTCATCTTGGTTCAACATTTTGTGTCTTAACTTTTGATATAAAATGTTTAAATGAGAAATTACTCATTCTTGCCTTAACCTCTTGAAGCGGAATCAGTCTTATTGTTGTGTTCAGTTTATCATTTAGGTGGAATTATTTATTCAAACTATAATTCACTGGAAATACAAAGCACTCATCAATAATATTCTTGGACTGGAACATTAATTTGGAATAATAGTGAATTCAGACAAGAACATTTTTGGATTATATTATTGTCATAAATTAAAATACTTAGCACATCATCACAATTCAGGCCATTGGCACATTACCACGTTCGACACTGAAGGTACATCAAGACATTCAGTATTGGATCTTTTTCGGAATACCGCTGGAATTCAGTTAGAACTTTGGACTTGTCATTAGACTTTAAGAACCTTTTGGGATTTAATCCAAAATACTGTAAGTTGTTTAAAATGGTTTTTTTTATTTGTATTCAAGGCAAATAAATTATTGTTGAATTTTACAAAACTTGTTGGTTTTCTCTCTGTTATGTTACTTAGTTTAAGACCATAGGGTCGTAAACGAAGACATTCTTTAATACCCTGCATTTTTTAAAAAAAATTCTTAATTCTTAGAAAGATAGGCATTCTGTCACATAATGCCATGATATCGCAAAGAACAGTGTCTGTTTTAGGGTGGATGTTGTGTAGTTGACTAGATATGTTGCATTCAGTTATATGTTGTACGCATGTGTAACGTATATTTTTATGTATTTTTACCTTAACACATTTTTAAGTGTCTTACAGGGTTCACTTGTAGTTTCACCTGTTCCGGAAAGCAGTTAAACTTCGTGTTCTTTTATTTATCCCGGATACTGTAGTTCATAGTAACTTCAGTGACATGGATTCGACAGTTAAGACTGGTCGACTAAGTGTGAGTGGCCAAAGGTTCTGGACCAACATGTCCGAGGGGTAGAGAGGTTCTAGAGGGAAGTACAGGAGACCATTCCTCAGTTATTCATCGTAAGCGTTTTAATTGGAAGTATTTAGGACCAGTCTCTGAACATCATGAGATGTGTTACTTGTAGGCTCGTACAAATGTAACAGAAGAAAAGAGTGAAGTCAACAAGCTTTGTATATTTTAACAAAATAATTTATTTTCCTAGAAAACAATGTAAAAATTGGAAAATAGGACTTACGGTTTGTGAATATAATCCAAACATTTAATTCTAAGAATGAAAAACACAAGTCCTATCACTAAATAGTCCTATTAGAATCCAGGTTCGAATCTCGACGACATACAAATAAGGAAGGCGATGACGTCAGATGAGGTCCATGTACGAATATCAACAATTCCTCAATTGAATCACAGTTTTTGTTTCCGAATAATTCCAGAATAAATTTCCATAAATATCTTTCAGAATTTTTTATAAAAAAGTCAACTTGTTGAGTTTCCTGGAGAATAAATTATTAAATCCAAAAATCAGATGAAAAACAAACAATCTGGCAACATTTAAAAAAACCACCTTGTTCCTTCAAGATGTTAAAACGACTCTGATAGAAAAATATTAAGAATGCGTATTTAAACCCCAAAAACATCATTTCAAGTCTGGCGAGATGGGTCATGTGGTCTCTTACTACAAGAAATCTATCACGTACACCAGTGTAGCCTAACTTAAAAACCAATCATAAAGAAACGTTGTTTACACATAGTGATCACGCAAGGAAAGTATGGCCCTGATACTGACCAATCATTTTAACTGCCTGTTTACAAAGTTCCCAACCTAAGACGAACTAGGTTAACTAAAAATAATTCTCATGTAACACGTTTTACATCTTAGATAAACAACATTTACTAAAGAAAATATCGAATTACTGAAAAAAGAATTTTGAATCCTTTCAATAATCATTACAATTAAATGTAATGAAACAAAAATAAAATAAAAAAGAATTTTAAAACTAACACACAAACAATTTAGTTACATATACGAAACAGATGATAGCATAATATTTGTTGTTGAACAGTTTATTATAATTCCAATCAATAACCTTATTTGCTGATAAATCCATACATTAATCATATTTGTTGATAAATCCATACATTAATCTTACTTGTTGATAATATATACATTAATCTTATTTGTTGATAAATCCATACATTAATCTTACTTGTTGATAAATATATACATTAATCTTATTTATTGATAAATCCATACATTAATCTTATTTATTGATAAATCCATACATTAATCTTATTTGCTGATAAATCCATACATTAATCTTACTTGTTGATAAATATATACATTAATCTTATTTGTTGATAAATCAATACATTAATCTTATTTGCTGATAAATCCATGCATAATCTTATTTGTTGATAAATACATACAATAATCTTATTTTGTGATAAATCAATACATAATCTTATTTGTTGATATATCAATACATTAATCTTATTATCAATTTTATTTGTTTATAAATCCATACATTAATTTTATTTATTGATAAATCCATACAATAATCGTATTTGTTGATAAATTCATACATTAATCATATTTGTTTATAAATCCATTCATTAATCTTATTTGTTGATATATCCATACAATAATCTTATTATCAATCGTTTTTGTTTATAAATCCATACATTAATCTTATTTGTTGATAAATCCATACAATAATCTTATTTGTTCATAAATCTATACATTAATCTTATTTGTTGATAAATACATCCAATAATCTTATTTGTTTATAAATCCATACATTAATCTTATTTATTAATCTTTTTTGTTGATAAATACATACATTAATCTTATTTGTTGATAAATGCATATATTGCCCATATCTGTTAGTGGGGAAAGTGTTCTACATATATCTATAAATTTTCTGATTTCATTTGAAGTGAAATATTTGCGCATTGTCGTCTTATGAGTTCTAATAAATTATTCTATAACAGGCGCCTTGTTGTGTAAGTAAGTGGGAAAGTATTCTAAATTTTCTTCATCCAATAATATCTGGACCTTTTGGTCATAAAATTCGTTCCGTTTGTTATGTATATCTATATTGTGTGCTTAGATTGTAGATGGAAAGGGTCATTTGTAAACAACATAGTACATAGCTACTTTGAGTTAATGGTTGTAGATTATACTTTATGATAATGATAATTTGTAAACAATATGTTTACTTGGATTTGAGTTCAGAACATTAGTGTTTTCCTTGGAAAACACAACAAGCCACAAACAAGAGACGAAGCTGCTGTGTCTAGCGACATGATGATTACTTCTTCTTTATTAGCGATGACTTGTGAAAGCGGTACTCCAAGAATCAAAATCTAGATGGATATCGTTTCCAACGCAATTTCATTTCTTGAAGTCGACGTTTGCCCACTATATATGTTCTTCTATCGAGAATACTTTCGATTTCTCACACGTTGTCTTCTTGTTTGGTCAGGTACAGAACTTATTCCAAAGCGAACCCAATCTCCAACCTTTAACACCACTTCTTTCTTTGGGGTGGTAGTAGACGTGGCAAGCACTTTGTTTTCAGGGGGTAAGGTCTGGGTGGGGGGCACATCTGATGCTTAAATGGTACGATTTTTGTAAGGTTAGACAAGACGCGGTAACATATGATATACTTGCGAGTGTGTTGATGTGTAAAATAACTCCACACAGTTTCTTTCAAAGTTCTTGTAAAACGTTATATGACACTGGCTTTTAATTTCGTGATTTTCAGATTTGCGAAAATGAATGTCTTTTTTCAATCTTTTTGTAAAGCTTGGTTCATAAATTTCGGTGCCTATGTCTGTTTACCATCGTAAAGCGTGACGACCACTTTGTTTCAAAACAGTGTTAGAACTAGTACAAAGTCTGAATTTGTTTAGGAAGTCAAAACAACTACCGACTTGATTTTGAAAATCAATGACGCAGAACAAATATTTGTAACCATAAACGTGCGATGAACTTTACTTTGTTGAA
Organism: Megalonaias nervosa; assembly: GCA_016617855.1. Classification (NCBI taxonomy): domain Eukaryota; kingdom Metazoa; phylum Mollusca; class Bivalvia; order Unionida; family Unionidae; genus Megalonaias; species Megalonaias nervosa. Next base: position 36,397 of record JAECUM010055181.1, read on the forward strand.
ATAAATGTTGCGTACTGTAAACAATACTTGCATTATGATTATGTCTTTTCGTGTAAAAGTTATATTTCTTCTTCGTCTTTTCGTAAAATGCCATTGGTGATGACACGATGTGTATGACTAAATTCATATACGATATCATCGTCTTCGTAAGGAATGCCTTGTACAAATGATATGAGTTCTTATAGTCCCCTTAGAGTTTTGGGTGATGGCTATGGGGGCGATGGATGTTTAGTATGGATGGATACCTATAGAAATTTTCTATCGCATCCCTAGAAATTGTGAGCCATGAAAGTAGCATATCGATGATAGTCTCCGTAACGTTCAATTTCTTCTTGTCTCCAACTGTCATCGGTAGGGTCTAAAATCCACTCAGCAAAATGCAAAGTCAGAAAGAGCACGAGAGCCCCGAAATGCTTTTACTAGTCCTCTTGGATCTTACCACAACTGTGACAGTGAAACAATATAACTTCTTGTATACACTTCTCACAAGCACGATGAGCTACGCACAAATGTGGGATGTAAATGCCATACTCTTGTATACATTTAAAGTCAAAACAGGTAAACTCTATTTGTTTCTTTCTGCTCTTGTGCTGATATTTCTTTAAGTCTTCTCCAGTTTATTGTCATATTTTTAATATATTATTTTATGTTAAAAATCCACAATTTGGTCACAGAAATGTCATCTTTTCGTAACATGGTGGACTGACACGGGTTGACTTACAGGTAGGCCATTGAATTCGTTCTATTCCTTCAGGAAATCGTGGCTTGGACATAAGTCTGCGCAGTGAATGTGATAGTCGCGAGTTGTAAATCCTTAGTCACATTTTTCATCCAATTAATTCTGTGATGGTAGTAATAGTATTAAAAAGTTCTTGATGATGATACACATGAACGTATTTTCCGTCTGGGAAATCTGGTCCTCAAAAACAGGATATACTTTTAAGGTGTAACGAGGAGCCAACACGTCTTGAAGCTTTTGCACTTCTGGAATTCCACACATGGTCTCTTTAGAAATATCAAGCACACCTGATCTTTTGAGTTGTTAGTTTGGAAGATACTGCGTTTGGTACTGCGAATGTCATCCACCAATAATGTAAGAGTGTGGGTTTAGATAGGTGGGGTGTGTGTTTGGATAGTGATTAAAAGCGGGTGCTGGATTGTAGTAGTGTGCGATGGAGTGTAATAAAACAAACTAACATTACATTTTCCGTATGGTTTTGTAAACTTTGGCGCATTAAACTGAAACAAAATGAAAACCTACGGCAATGTTAAATTCCCGTTTGATTCTATAAACAATAAGCAACATAATTCCATACCCCAAGTTAAACTAATGGACCATTTTGACACGGGATTTTCCGTTTGGCTCCCAGGTTTCCCAGCCATGTAAGCCTATAGACTCTGAAGTGTCCCATATAGTTACTCTAGTAATTATCTTTCAGGCTTAAAATTTAATTTGTTATAGCCCAGGTTCTAGGAACTTCCGTAATGGCTATTTGACAGATTTCAGGACCTAGCGGTTATCTTCAGGTTTTTCTTTGTTAATAAGATAACATGTACCGATTATTTTTAAGCTTTAATGGACTTATGGGTTGTGTCTAAATGCTTAGGTCTCAAATTAGGACAGAAAATATCTTAGCGAGGAGTTAAAGATTAGTTAATGACTTTGGATTCATGGTTTTTAATTTATGTTTGTCTCTTTGAGTTGGACAGCTATTTTATTTTAAAAAGATACGGCAAAGGTACTGTCTGATACTAATGAGGGAGGATGAGATGTGGATGCAAGAACCCTACCAAAGTGTTCTGCAAATTTACCTTTTATTACATATTGAAATGCTAAACACAATTTACGCTTAATACACAAAAGGTTTCAACAAA
>JAECUM010055182.1:0-12489 GCA_016617855.1 Megalonaias nervosa
CTGTTTTTGCTGGCGGTATACACACCTTTATTCCTGGTTTAGGTCTGGTACGGCACAGCAAGACAAGAAGCAGTGTGTCTTGCCGAAAGGCACACCATGGTAGCTGACCTGGGCTGATTCGATGGTAGGATTTGAACGTGCACCCATTTTGCTGCGTGTTCAAGGTGTTAACCATTGCGCCACAGCAGGTCCCGCCGCTATTTGTCTTCTCTGAATGCATAAGCGAGGGCTCATTCGACCTTTTCTACAGCTCCGACCACGCACAGCGATTTAACATGGAACCATGCAACTTGTCGAAGGGATTCATACGAATGGTTACAACACTATGACAGAAGTAGGTCACTATGGACAAAATTCACTTTGTTAAATTTTGTTTTAAATTCATTTCATAGGCTCTGTTTATGCTTGAATCATCAAATTTGATGAATATACCCATCTCTGTTAGCACTACGCCCTTACAACGAGAGAAGGTCGTTGTGACCACCTAGATTTCACAGTTTACTGGCTTAAGTTAGGATTTAGCGTATAGTTGGCAGACTAGTGTTTTGCCAATGTAATTATGTTATACCAAGATTCGTGAAGCTAAATGGATGCACTTTAATGATTGCTACACCCTGGTGACAAAGTAAATCAGTGTGACGCATATTTCATGCGTCACTGATTTTTAGTTTATTGTTCAAGCTGAGTTCATGTTAGAGTCATGAAGCTGTATGCCTGTATGCATTTCTATTAGTACCACACTCGTACAAGAAAACAAGACTTTTGCGTTAAACTCCTGGATAAAATGTTTGTTTGCATATACTATTATAGGATTCATCAAGAGTGGACAAAGGATTTATCATGATGATTACTTTACCTAGTCGCAAAAGTGGGTTGCTGTTACATATATTTTAGACTTCGCTAACTGCTCATATTTTTGGGGCTTTTATAGAAAAAGCCGGAATGTAGTCTTCCTCTTGAAACGGCGGTCAATTTTAGCTGCTTCAATTACAGCTTCTCCATGAATCTCGCTCTACTGTGTTTCGAATGTTGAGTTCCAGCTAGTTTCACGTTCAAAAATTTGGTTGCTCTTACCCATATTCGGAAATTTTTGATTCTCTTCAAGGACATAAAACCAAATGGCCTCTGTGAATCAAGTGTCGGATGGAAGTGTATATACCAGGGTGTGTAACATAAACTTGAATATATCATGCTTCACAGTTGACAGTGGGTGCAAATTCTTCAGTAAACAGTAAAATAAATATCATCGTGTATGCCCTGTTTGGAACTTGCAAGTTAGCTGATTTCCGCTCGCCGTTCCATTTTCGGCGTACTAGTTTTAGCAGTGTGTTTCTTCTTCGTCAGAGAGAGAGAGAGAGAGAGAGAGGGGATATGTTTCTTGTATATCGATATTCGATTTTGTCGGCAGATAGTTTTGTCTATTTTTATTTGTCCATCAGATCATATACAGCCAAAATGAATCCAAACATATTTGTTTCCTTATCCAGGAAAATCTTCCTTTTCATCTTCAGCAATAACAAACTGACAAATACGAGTGCTAACCGTTTAGCCGATGTTTACTAAACGTAGTTATTCATTTCTACATGTCTGAGAGTTAACAAGACAATACAGTACACAAGTTTGGCATGGCATTTTCACGTGGTAAACTTTGCTGATGCGGATATCTTGCACAGGCTAGTTGTTGGCCAACAACGATCTGACGGAAAAATCCACGGCATTCCAAATATTTGGCTGGTGACGCTCTTTCTGACCACCTGAGCTATGTCTCCGCGCCAGAAATATGCCTTGGACGTATGCCGGGCGCAGTAATTAACAGAACGCTCGCACATTTCTTTGACCGGAAATTTCTTCTCACAACAGAATAAAAGAAACACGAATTATATTCACACACCTAGGCTATTTCTACAATTTAATTGATCGAGTTGTAGCACACACACACACACACACACACACACACACACACACACACACACACGCACACACACACACACAGATGGTCCCGACGACAATAAATGGCAGCTATAGGCATACAATCGAGGCAACATCCCCAACATTGACCTCGAAGTTCCGAATGATGCGACACGCGGACGCCACACTTCAGTCAGCAAATTGATTACGTTCGAGTGAGTCACACACACACACACATATATATATATATATATATATATATATATATATATATATATATATATATATATATATATATATATATATATATAGTTTGATATAAAAATAATTCCTTTGTATTGTGATGTATTTTATGCCCTTTAACAGTATGTATATATATGGTTTAACGGTATGTCAACACAATACTGGCTATGACGTATCTAATAAAAATTAAAATTTTAAGGTCAAAAGAGAAGGTATAATGTAAAGATTAAAAATGCTGCCCCCACATACATTAACTTAGAGAGGGACCGGCATTTCGTTGCCAACATCACTTTAGTCCGAATTTATTTTCAGCAAGGTAATTTATTTTCACAATTACTAAACGTTTAGTAGAGTTGAGCTGTTTAATTATTGCTACTGCGAAGTTCTCACATTCACACGACGGCCGAACCCGAGACTCGGATCCACGCGGAATGGTATGTCAGTGATCTTCAGTAGCACCTTAGACCATTCGGCTGACCTTGGTCCCGCCAAGAAATTGCAGTATTGAAATAACATTCTTGACGAATTCAGTGATAAATATTGGCAGATGTCAAGATGTCATTTAGAATGTGCATCCTATGCACATGCAAAATGCAAAACAGAAAAATACCAGATAAAATATACAACATAATATGCCGTAAAGAACTGTGGCGGTAATCCCCATCCATAGACCACTTTGCTTTTTGTGCAATCATGCGCATCAGTAGTGACATATGCCAAGCAAAACAAGAGAAAATTCAACGTAGCTGTCGTAATGGGAGTAAACAATAGTGTTCGTTTCGTAAATTCTTTCTTTTTTTACATTACTTACAAATTATCGTTATCATTAAAAAAAAAAAATAGATGTGTGCATGTTTTGGATTTTTAACGTAGCTTTAGCAATTTTCAGTCATATCGCTGCGATGTTTGCAGTGTGACCGATTATAGTGATATCTGGTACGGCAGCATCATGCCGAAGACATGTAGCATCATGCCCCACCCAGTCACATTATCCTGACACCAAGCCAGTCCTAACACTAACCTCTTAATGCTGAGCGCGAAGCGAGGCAGCTGCTGGTACCATTTTAAAAAGTCTTTGGTATGACTCAGCCGGATTTCGAACCAGCCACTTCCCGCATTCGAAGCGGACGCACTAAGCGCTAGGCCATTGGAGCGGTCAATAAATATGTAATATAATTATTGAGTTTAGTCCTTTGCTTACATTTATGGTTGAAATGCTCTCAATTTCAGGTTATTTTTTCTTTTCCTTGTCTTCAACATGATTTGTTTCTTTCAGCTAAAATAATGTATCTAATTAGTTGTCTTCTAGAAATCAGGTGGAGAATATTTTTTTGTAAAGTTATTTGGGGTCCTGATTGCCCCTCCCCCCATAATACAAGTCTAAAACTTGCACATAAACTAATCAAATATAGCTAGTGGATGCCAAATGTCATTTTTAAGATACCCACCCCACCCCACCCAAACAAGGCGTTCAAACTGCTTAGCAGTTAATCGTAGGCGATTCAAACTTAGTTTCGGAAATTAAGTACTTCCTACTTCAGGCACGGTCTTGAGGAGCCCTCTGGAATAATATATTTATCTTCGAAAAAACAGAGGAAATAGCATCGGGACTTACAGGCAGGTGGCCTAAAATTTATTTTGGTTACATTTATTGATCAACATCATTCTAAAATTTCAAATAAGGGCCCGTGAGGTCAGCACACTACGTGCACAGCAGTAAGTGGGGACAACATATACATGTGTGGTCATTTTGCGAATCATTGGAACGTATTGAGTAGCAATATAAGATCTAGTCGGAGTTTCCTCTGACCCTTGCCACTCGATTTTTGATATTTGGACATTTATGTTGGGGTGTAGGGTCAGAGACCACTGCCTATCGAAAAGTTGGAGTTCGCCGACACCATTTGGTGTCGGCATAGGGTGGCCGCTTACCAGCCGGTCAAGCAAACTTTAACGACCTTTCATCGAGATATACCTGCATGAAATCAACCGGAATATGATTTATTTTCTGAGAAATTGCGAGTTTAGCATTCCTTTTGTCTTTAATCCGCTGACAGACTAGATGAAACTATAGCGTTGATGAAATTTGACCTGGAACTCGCCATTTGCATTCATAGTCACATGACTACACAAATCTCGCAACCTACATGTCAATGACATCAGAGGTCCAATAATCACAAGATTTCAACAGTAAACCATTTCGAACGTTGTTGTACATAGAACTCTAAAATATTAATTAAAAGTCACGTAATGTTTGTACATGAATATAATGCACACTTAATTCTCAACATATTTATAACAACTACCAGAAACCTGTCGATATCGATACAAAGCTGAGAAATCCAGATTCATCAAGTACTAAGCACGTGTCAGCGATCTAGTTTGTTGGTATCACGTGTCTGCCGCATTGACCTGTGCTCTCCGCTTGGTGAATTTGGTTGTTTCCAAGTTCCTTCTTGATAAAAATGTTCTTGTTCTGATTTGTAGAAAAGGAAACTTATTCCGTCATATTTATTATTTTTTAAAAAATATAATGGAAAAAGTTTGGTTGGAATAAAAACCACAGTTCCCGCTCCTCCTTCCCCCCCCCCGCTTCCCGAAAATTAAATGGTCCGTTCAAGGGCATAACTACCAAACAGCATGGTTATGCATAGCATAAGGGCCGACACATACAGGAACCCATTGGTAAGCTTTATATAGGGGCCCAAATATCCTAGCTACGCCCCTGGGTCCGTCCCTAAATAATTTTGACAAGTTGTATAAGGGACGATAAGGAAGGTTTAGTGGGACTTGGAGGATGTAGAGGCAACCAACCGAGTGACCATCGGGGTTCCAAGCATTCGTAGGTCAGATGCGTATGGTTTTACTTAATATAAGCTGTTTAACAACCATATAGCTTTACCTACCTCTAGGTACTCGTATGTACATTTAATCTGTGCTTATTCAAAGCTATAGGGGTTAGCCACATGCTAAGGTAGAATCGATAAGCTTTCATTGAATGACCATTTTACTTAGGTACTCCCTCATTTTGGCTTCATAGTGTCTCCTAAATTTGCAGATTGGTCCTATTTTCTGTTACGTCGGCCATCGAGATTTTGCAATTAAAAATTTCATTTTGAATTTTGCATGAGCAGAACATAAGACCACTTCATTCGAAACGAGCAAAATGTCTTGATATGTTGTTAATTTTATACGACTGCCTTGGTGTGTATCCATTTGGAGATCTGCGCACATCCGGTACAACTACTTCGCGCTGGGCTCGACGAATGTGAATTTTTATTTATTTTTTTTTTTTTATTTTTTTTTTTTCATTTGATATGGACACATAGTTTTAAGCTATTGTGACGAGAGAATGTGGTGCAGTTAAAAGCTGCTGTGACGAGTAAGGGATTGTGGTACAATTATGTTGTTGCCGTAGGGTTTAACGCCATTTTTCGGCACAAGATAGGCTATACATGGCGGCCAGTATAAATGGTGGAGGAAGAACCCGGGAAAAAAACCCAGAAAGAACCACCGACCCACGAGAAGCTACTGGCAAGCTTTCTCACGTACCCACATTAGCCGAGCCCGAGACCCGAACCCACGCAGACAGAGGAGAGACGGCAGTGTTACATGACGGTGAGCGCTTTAGACCACTCGGCCACTCGGGGCCCCTGCGGTACAATTAAACGTTTTTGTGACAACTAAATTCCTCTATTTCGTCTATATGTTTGAGCCGGCCCTGAAAGTGACCCATATAGAACATACTCCTCAGCAACAGGAATCAACAACATCCAGCCTTAAATTCGTTGTAATTTCTGAATTTTCTTTTAGACCTCCATCGTAACATGTACGGACAAGTTCAGAAAGAGAAAATGTCTGTTGCCACGTATATGGGGCTTCATCCACTACACATCATTTTATTTCATTCTGTGTATATTATTTTTTCAACTAATTACTTCTTTTGTGAGTGCGGAATCTGCTATTTACAGAAAAAGCTTGATTATGAGATTTCAGAGTTCGTCATAAACACATTCATGAACATGATTAATTGTTCAGATTGTTAACAGATGTTTAAAAAGACAAATGACCATATCAGAGGATTAAAATGGACCCTAATGTGCTTTCTCGCATCTGTACATCAGTACGTGAAGAAACAGCAATATCTAGAAGATGATTCAGTCCTTTATGACGCGTTACGGATTGCGGCAAGATAAGGGGACATTCTATGGCACGTTTTCATCGATTGGTACGTTAGTAATTTATTTTAAACGGGGATATCATTTGCTTTTTATGTATATATTTTGAATTCCTCCCTGAACTAATTTACTGATTCACTTTAAATATTTGCGATATTGCAATAGAAAGGATTATGAAGAAAATGCGCGTGTTAGGACTTGGCAATAAGAGTACCGTCGGTATCCGTATAAAAGGCGTGTATAACTGCCAGCAGCATAGACCGATATCCGCTGGCGCCTAATGTGCTAGCATATCTGAGTATATTATTGTAAAAAAGAAAAATTCTGTAATAGGGTTAAGTTAATAAAGCGCGTTATATACAAATAAAGATGATGTAATAGGGTTAAGTGAATAAAGCGCGTTATGTGCAGATAAAGATGCTGTAATAGGATTAAGTTAATAAAGCGCGTTATGTACAAATATAGATGCTGTAATAGGGTTAAGTTAATAAAGCGCGTTATGTGCAAATAAAGATGATGGAATAGGGTTAAGTTAATAAAGCACGTTATGTACAAATAAAGATGCTGTAATAGGGTTAAGTTAATAAAGCGCGTTATGTGCAAATAAAGATAATGTAATAGCGTTAAGTTAATAAAGCGCGTTATGTACAAATATAGATGCTGTAATAGGGTTAAGTTAAAAGCGCGTTATGTGCAAATAAAGATGATGGAATAGGGTTAAGTTAATAAAGCGCGTTATGTGCAAATAAAGATGCTGTAATAGGGTTAAGTTAATAAAAAAGCGTTATGTACAAGAAAAATGCTGTCATATAATTAAGTAAATAAAGCGCGTTATGTGCAAATAAAGATGTTGTAATATGATCAATTAATAAAGGGTTAGAATGCCGTAATAGGGCTGTAAATAAAACGCGTTATGTACAAATAAAGATGCTGTAATTGGGTTAAGTTAGAAAAGTGCATTTTATCGAATGTAGGAAAAAATGTCACATTGTCCCACTTTTAATTCGCTATTATGAGAGACATATAGGACAAAACGTAACATGACGTAAAGTCATAATTTTTAATTTTATAATGTTAAAGGTTGTTTTATGACACAAATTAAATTGCAGCTTCTTAACTGATATATTAATACGATAAACAAAATACAGGAAAATTGCAAAACAAACATATTACGACGTTCATTTATAGTTTATGTTTGACAGAAAAAGGTGGGGGTTTTTTTTGGTAAGAATATACAAGTAAATTTTCGTTTCAATCTATAATTACTTTTGAAACAATTATGTCAATGAAAACATTTTAGTGCTAATTGGAATTTCTTGTCATGGATTCAAATATTATCATATATGAGAACAAAAATGTCAACAATTAAAAAACCCACCATATTTGAGAATTTAAAAAAAAAAAAATCCAAGCTTTTTGTGATAGAAATCATTTCAAAGTGGAAATCATCAAATTAGGTAACAGCAACCGTCTTCTGAAATATTTGACGCTCCAAATTATAGAGTCGATGAGTATGTATATTTATGTATGTATAGGGTTTAACTGCACATCAGCACAGTACAGGCCCATTTAGTGCAGAGTAAGGGCTAGTTGGTGAAAATGGAAAGTCAATCACTTTGTCAAAATGCACAGGAAGACCAAATGCTAAAACTAGATAGAGCATAACAAGTGAAGATGCTGCAAAAAATTTGACCACGAATAAAAACCATAAGCAACAAATATACACGAAAAAAGGTAATCTCTTTCAAATACAAAGTCAGAATTGATCTGTATAAACCGCAGTCCAACACACGACGCAGGACATTAAAAAAGTTGCTTCCATTAGTCGTGGAAGGGTGCATCTGGCGTATTCTGCATGCCAGAACCGGCAGGGCAACTAAAATGGATAAACCGAAACCAACTAAAATTAATATCTTTCAATTGATTTGACTGTGGTTACATTTAGAATTTGTATTGGCACTAATTTTTTAATTGTCTGGGAAAAATTGTTCAAGATATTACACGAGTTCTGAGGAGCAGTAATAGTTTCACAGCATTCAGAACCTTATGATGAACTCAGTATTTGAAAGCAATAAAACAAAGGCAATTTAATGAATAATTACTGTCTTAATCTTGATGGTCTCTTTTCAGAGGTACATGTAGAATTTTCAAATCTAAAGATAGCGCAGTTGGTAGAGCGTCCGACTTGTAATGCAAGAGTCGCTGGTTCGATACTCCTCAAGCCAGTCCATTTCGGCAGTTTCGATGCGTACTTGGTACTTAAGATCCATTGACTCGGCATCTTATATCCAGCATTGTGCGCATGTCGTGAAAGACAACAAAACCAGAACAAACAATTCCCAAACAAATATCTATCTTTTTATTCTTTTATTTTCAAACTGGTAATAGCGGATTTAAAATAACAGTTCTTTAATGTTTGCATAATTATTGTAGTATTATGACGATATGGTCTTAGAATAAGTAATAGAAAAGAGCGAAAACGATAAATTCTTTAAATTCAAGAAATAACGTTATTTCCATAGAATAAAAAGTGAAAATGTGAAAAAAGAAATTACGGTATTGCGAATTAAATACACAATAATAATAGAATTACTAAACCAAGCCTTAATGAATACAGTCTGAAAAAACTTTACTGGTATTCCAAATGATTTCCTACACTGAAGTTTTTGATGTGTCTGTCATGGCCCGTAGTCTTTAATGTACTATGTACCAATGTCCTGCATTGTAATGATGTGCCAACATTATTTTGTTGAACTAATTTCACTATAATTCCAATTCTCTTTGTCCAAGAATATTATTTTTGAGCACTTTGTATTTCCAGATAAAAATAATTTGAATTAAATGAATTCACGCAAATCAAAATACCGCACAACAATAATACAACTGATTATAGTCAGATGTTAGCGCACGAATGACTAATTTCAAGTAAACTATATATATATATATATATATAAGACATAAAAGGAAAACGCGGATGAGGTTCAAACATTCATTGTTCCAGAACAGTCTAAGTTATAATTAGAAGGCCCGTCACCAAAACCACATATAAGCACTAGACAAACGTCACACAGAACTAACCTATGTGAAAAATACCAACGTCCTTGATTCAACTTAAGATAAAATAATCCTAATATTTATCCTTCACTCAAAGAAATATAAACAATGTTGTTTAGAGAGTGTACTGCAATTTTACATAACCTAGAGTATATGATGAATTAAAAAAGTAACTAACAAAGAAATGCACATTAAATATACATAATAGTGTAAACTGAGTTTTGTCAAAAGGGGATAAATGTCCCGTGCAAGTAATACTACTGACACGTAACTAAAACGACGACGTTTTGTTTTTGGTTTACTTAAGTCCATGACTGCCGTGATATGGGTTCTTTGAATCCACTGAATACATATATTTATCTCTACACTTTACAAATGAGCTAACCTGACAAGATGTACCTTTACAATGTTGAAGAACGCACTGTCTCATATTGAAAACTTAAACTTACTTAATCATTCATTGTGGATGGGTAATATTTTATATATTGAAAGCAAAAGTCAAAGTGAAAGACTTTCTTTTTCAACCCACCTCTCTCCCTCGAAAATCGACGGAGAATTAACGCAAGTTATAGACGCGTTATATTTATTAGTGTGATCCCATAGCTCTTTCCTCCCCTGAAAAAAACCCCCATAACCGTAGACAAAGACAAATTAAGAAGGGTTCATTGAGCTATTCTACATTAACCTTAGAAGGGTTCATTGAGCTGTTCTGTATTAGGCTTGGAAGGGCTGATTGAGCTATTCTACATTAGCCTTGGAAGGGTTCATTGAGCTATTCTACATTAGCCTTGGAAGGGTTCATTGAGCTATTCTACATTAGCCTTGGAAGGGTTCATTGAGCTATTCTACATTAGCCTTGGAAGGGTTCATTGACCTGTTCTACATTACCGTTGGAAGGGTTCATTGAGCTATTCTACATTAGCCTTGGAAGGGTTCATTGAGCTATTCTACATTAGCCTTGGAAGGGCTGATTGAGCTATTATACATTAGCCATGGAAGGGTTCATTGAGCTATTCTATATTAGCCCAGCCATTCTACATTAGCCTTGGAAGGGTTCTTTGAACTATTCTACATTACCCTTGGAAGGGCTGATTGAGCTATTCTACATTAGCCTTGGAAGGGTTCATTGAGCTATTCTACATTAGCCCAGCCATTCTACATTAGCTTTGGAAGGGTTCATTGAGCTATTCTTCATTAGCCTTGGAAGGGCTGATTGAGCTATTCTACATTAGCCATTCTACATTAGCCTTGGAAGGGCTAATTGAGCTATTCTACATTAGCCTTGGAAGGGTTCATTGAGCTATTCTACATTAGCCTTGGAAGGGTTCATTGAGCTATTCTACATTAGCCCAGCCATTCTACATTAGCCTTGGAAGGGTTCATTGAGCTGTTCTGTATTAGCCTTGGAAGGGCTGATTGAGCTATTCTACATTAGCCTTGGAAGGGTTCATTGAGCTATTCTACATTAGTCTTGGAAGGGTTCATTGAGCTATTCTACATTTGGCCTTGGAAGAGCTCATTGACCTTGTTGTACATTAGCCCAGCCATTCTACATTAGCCTTGGAAGGGTTCATTGAGCTATTCTACATTAGCCTTGGAAGGGTTCATTGAGCTATTCTACATTAGCCTTGGAAGGGTTCATTGAGCTATTCTACATTAGCCCAGCCATTCTACATTAGCCTTGGAAGGGTTCTTTCACCTATTCTACATTAACCTTGGAAGGGCTGATTGAACTATTCTACATTAGCCTTGGAAGGGTTCATTGAGCTATTCTACATTAGCCTTGGAAGGGTTCATTGAGCTATTCTTCATTAGCCTTGGAAGGGCTGATTGAGCTATTTATTCTACATTAGCCATTCTACATTAGCCTTGGAAGGGTTCATTGAGCTATTCTACATTAGCCTTGGAAGGGTTCATTGAGCTATTCTACATTAGCCCAGCCATTCTATATTAGCCTTGGAAGGGTTCATTGAGCTGTTCTGTATTAGCCTTGGAAGGGCTGATCGAGCTATTCTACATTAGCCTTGGAAGGGTTCATTGAGCTATTCTACATTAGCCATTCTACATTAGCCTTGGAAGGGTTCATTGAGCTATTCTACATTAGCCTTGGAAGGGTTCATTGAGCTATTCTACATTGGCCTTGGAAGAGCTCATTGACCTGTTGTACATTAGCCGAGCCATTCTACATTAGCCTTGGAAGGGTTCATTTAGCTGTTCTACATTAACCTTGGAAGGACTGATTGAGCTATTATACATTAGCCATGGAAGGATTCATTGAGCTATTCTACATTAACCTTGGAAGGGTTCATTGAGCTGTTCTACATTAGCCTTGGAAGGGTTCATTGAGCTATTCTACATTAGCCCAGCCATTCTACATTAGCCTTGGAAGGGTTCTTTGAGCTATTCTACATTACCCTTGGAAGGGCTGATTGAGCTATTCTACATTAGCCATTCTACATTAGCCTTGGAAGGGTTCATTGAGCTATTCTACATTAGCCTTGGAAGGGTTCATTGAGCTATTCTGCATTAGCCTTGGAAGGGTTCATTGAGCTATTCTACATTAGCATTGGAAGGGCTAATTGAGCTATTCTACATTAGCCCAACCATTCTACATTAGCCTTGGAAGGGTTGATTGAGCTATTATTGTACATTAGCCTTGGAAGGGCACATTGAGCTATTCTGCATTAGCCTTGGAAGGGCTCATTGAGCTTCTACATTAGTCTTGGAAGGGCTCATTGAACTATGCAGCCCGCAGAGGGCAAATCATGACGGAAAAGCTTTACGCAAAACCTTAGCAAACTTGACGCATTCGCCGTCACTTAAAAGGTTACCGCTAAGTGTCACTTCCTCCTAATTTGGGCTCGCAAAAGTTCTGAAATTGCTTTATCTCACTTGTGGAATATTTGCTCTTTTACAAAGAATATAATTTTTCCAACTATTAAAACTCTCATATGTGCAGTAATTCTTGATGGAGTTGTGTCTATAATATTTAGGAGAAAGAGAAAATAATGTGGTAGGTATTTGTGAAAATGAGCTTATTTTAGACGAGGCAAGGATACGCGTGCTGGTTTTATCTGGATCGCTAAAGGTCCATCGGGGCATTAAA
>JAECUM010055183.1:0-26076 GCA_016617855.1 Megalonaias nervosa
ATCGCAAGTAAACATTTTTATCTTGATACGAACATGATTTTCCACAATTTTATTATTTCGGCTTTTGCGACAAAATATGTTCCAAAATAAAGATTGTAATAAGAATAAGAAAACCTTAAGGAATCCTTAATATTTAATGTCATTTTACCTATAAACTCTTTTTTTTTTTTATGTGATATTGATGTTGCTTTGAAATATATTATTTTCGCCGGAGCTTAGTAGTCCGATAAATCAACCCCTCAAATCTGTATTGATACTGATGGGCGATATCGATATCATCGCGGGTGAAGGGCTGATTTATCGGCCTAGTGCAATAGCATCACAGAAACGATAGACGTCTGTGAGGTGCGTCAAAATGGGTGACGAACAATACGATCCTTACAACCAGGGGCCCTCTGATGAAAGCTCGTTAAGAGGAGTACGAGGGAATATATCATTGTCGTTTCTGAACCTTACTTTGCTAAAATAACTGATGTTTCCAAAGTATTGAGAGATATCACTAAGAAGTAGATTTCTTAAACGGTGAAAGTAAATACTTAAGTGCGTCAAAACTGGGGTTGAAAAAGAGGGACCACCATGATGTAGTGTAATGCATTTTTGTTTTCGTAAGGTGCTTTAAATCACTAAGATCTTCGAGAAAGCATGTGGTTTTAGAGAACGATAAAAACTTCGTTGCTAAAGTACACTTTAAAAAAAAAGGGACTGAAAGAGTTACAATGTTTATCGACACAAAATGAATGCCGTAAAGTTCTGTGGGGAGCATTAATTATTTCTGATAAAGGAAAAACTTTAGAAATTTAGAGCGCCGTCTGTTGTCATAATGCCATGCTAATCTGTAGTATGCCATTATGACAACAGATGGCGACACGAGTTGGACAATAAAGACAATACTGATAAAACTTAGTATTTACATTGTTGCAAGGCCAGATCTGTATGAAAACAGCAATTGGAATCAGGTACTTGTAATATGGCGAGTTTACGAAAAGAATATACAACACTTGTAATAACTAACATAGCGTTTGCCATACGACAAACTACAGAATCATTTCAGAAGTTGGCAAACTGCAAGATACAGTGACGCAGAAGGAAAGTAGATCTAAGCACTTGCAAGCAGCTATTTACAGCTTGCATCAAAGAAGAATAGAGAATTCGCGACTAGAATTATGAATGTAGCATTTACAAGCAGCCATTTACAATAATGCAGAAGGAAAGTAGCACTTGAAATCTGCAGCATACAATACAATATACATGGATAGCACTTGAAATCTGCAACATACAATACAATATACATGGATAGAATTATGAACGAAGTACTTGCAAGCAGCCATTTATAATAATGCAGAAGGAAAGTAGCACTTGAAATCTGCAACATACAATACAATATACATGGATAGAATTATGAACGAAGTACTTGCAAGCAGCCATTTATAATAATGCAGAAGGAATGTAGCACTTGAAATCTGCAACATACAATACAATATACATGGATAGAATTATGAAAGAAGTACTTGCAAGCAGCCATTTACAATAATGCATCTAGGAAGGTTAGAAAATACACGCAAAGAATTATGGCGGTAATCCCCCTCCATAGCAGATACCTCTTCCTCTTGGAAATAAACCAGTTTGACCTCGTAAACGGTACTGTGATTGTGAAATATACAATGCATGCACATTTATGTAAATTCTTGGTATAGCAAAGTCTTATCAGTCAATAGATAAGAGGCGATAATAATATGTGCAATAAGTTGTGTAATCCAAAAGTGTTACACTTCAAAATGGGCTATCAAGATATGCTGGTCAAAACCTTAAGCTCAGCATTAGTAAATGGCTCAGAGGGAAAAGCCGTGGCAACAAAGGATGACTGCGTGTAGTTGATTTTCAAAATAATTTAGCTGACTTGAAAAGAGGGCATTTTGCTGTTTACAGTTCCACTGAGATAAAGTATTAAACCCACTCATACTATCTTTAGAAATACCAGTCACAAACTACATGTATTAACTGTACACGGGGTTGAAGATCAAACCTCAAATATATTTGCACCAGGTCAGTTCGTCGCGGTAATAGGAAGGACCAAAATAAAGGGGGTCAACTAGTTATTAGTTTCGATACCAACTCTGTGAATCCACACAAGTCTTCCATATTTGAATTTTACAATAAATGAAAGCTTAAAATGCTGTAGCCATTCTTCATTTTGAGTAGACTTATCATTATGACTTCGATGATGAAATGCGTTCTCATTTTTTTGATAACTCCGAAGAAGAAATTAAAGGAGTTAATGTAATGGTCCCCGTTGCGGACAACATGCCTGCTCCAGTTGTGTCCAAGACCTTAGATCAAGCACAGTTGAATAAACCATTATTGAACATCATGTTGACCTTACAAAAATGAAGCAACATTTCTCAGAAAATGCAATAAAGCCGGAACCAATGACATTAAATAAGCCAAATAAAAGAAATTTTCAATATTGCACTGCAAAGAGTTGAATATATTCTTTCAGACACTGTGCCAAAATATTCACATTTTCCTTAATAAAGTTTGTGGTCATATGGACTAAATATTATTCTGAAAGTTCATCAGAAATAACTCTTGAAGAATGAGTCACTGTTTGAATGTTGAAAGTCACTGTACATTAATTTTTATCCCAGTATGAATGCCATATAAGTGAACAATACATTGATTACCTTATGTATCAGAGATCTCTATAAAGGATTTGATATATTCGTAAAGTAGTATAGGCAATAATCAATTCAAAAAAGATGTCCTTTCCTGTATTGGAAAATTTAAATCTGAAAGTTTGAGAAAGGGAGTATTCAAGAGTTAAAAAGAAAGCAGTGATGCTTTGGATATGAATTATATGTGTGAAGACACGTCAGAAAATATATTATATTCTCAGTTAAAACTGAAATGACAGATTTATCACACGATGGCTGTAGTATTTGCTAGGTAAGCGATCTGATTTTGCTCTGTGCGGACAGTGGCATAGAAGCAGGAAATGTACAGAAAACTCGCATATTCAAGAAACTACTAAATATGATACATACTGTGAATTAAATGCCAAAGTTATACCTTTCAGTGAAGAATAATCATGTTAAACGTTCTTCAAACAAGCCTGTTGATATAAAGACAATTCCAGCTGTAGCAAATGTCAGCCATGTACTAAAATAAAAGTTTAGTGGCAAAACGAAAATGGAAAGGAAATGGTAGAGGTTACGAGAAAACAGAAAACGATGATGTCAGTAACACTGATAATTCAATTTGTTCTGTATCTTAACGTCACTTTGTAGAGGGCGAGGTGTGGATTTAGTGTAATCTGTGGGACGAATGTTTTGATTGGGTTTCTCAAGGCACAGATCATGACAAGATAGGGAACAGCACTGAAGAGAATGAAAAATGTTTCTCTAGCACTTACTCTTAGAAAAGAGACAGTGTTGTCTAAGACTTTTCACAGGCATAAATGTCAGCATTATCACCTTTCAACAGCTTTTTTTTTTAGACTTTGTTAATATTCAGTGAATTCACAGACGCTTGTCTCTGTTACTAATCTTAACATAATGCTTTATTTCCAGTGAACATGTTAACTGCGAGTAGGAAAAGACATTATCATTAGTTTCCCCTTTTTGTTGTGACCGAAACAAGTGCATGTGACTGAACTGTATTGCCTTTAATTTGCATTATCATAAATTGTTTTAGTTTGTAATTTATTTACAAGATTAATTCTTGTATCATTATTATTCATTTATGTATTGTTCACAGGAAATTATTCGGGATTCCTTTTCTTTCTCTCTTAAGGAATATTATGTCTTGCAGTGACGTAATTAAGGTGGATTTGTATTTGTTAAACAGTTGTAGATTGGACGCTTACGAAAAAAAAAATGGAACGAATTGAAAAACTATCTTGTTAAGAAGGTAACTTACATTTAAAACATGAGGCGAATGTGGTTATAGTCCCAGACACTAAAAAAAGAAGCCTGAAATCTCCGTTAAGCAATGCAGGTGTAAGTTTAAATAATTCCACGGTTCTACGAAAGATGGAGAAACAAAGGTTTTGGCTTTGATTTTCTCTCAGAAAGATTAAATGATCTTTCCAAAATATACAGTAATTTAATTGTAATATCATGACATGGAACATGGGATGTGACAAAAACATAGGGCCAAATCATTCCTCGTTGGCACCGAATAATTTCAGATTTTGAGCAAAGTACAAGAACAATGTTAAATAAACATGTAAAGCTTGATGAACCTATCCCGGAATTTCAATTGTAGACTCCTTGTAATTCCCTATTTGTCCATTGTCAAATGGAACATATGAAATCTGTATGAGCACTGGGAGTCACAAAATAATGAAGAGGTGCATCACACAATCACAGCATGTAAGAAACTAATAAAGTATTATAACCAACATTTACATTTCACGTCATCATGTTTTGAATTAGACCTATTGAGTAGACGGAAAAGGAAACATTTGTCAAAAAGGTAGATGAAATTGCATTGTCTCGTATTCATTCAGTTTTAATCTACTATTGGATGGCATATATCCCACTCCAATAGTGGCAAGATATTGGCTCGTTAGAACTTTGGAATGCCGTAACAAGTATGGATTGTGTACAAAGATTTATTAATTTTAAATTCAAACTTTTCTTAGCTATTTGCAAAATAGTCTTTATCTGGCATACCTTCTTAATTCAGACCATTTTCCATCGAGACAAAGTGTTGTATTTTGCGAACAAATTTGAATTCATTGTTGATTTGTCAACTTTTCATTATTAACCTGCAACAAAGTATAGAATGACTGCATTGTCTCGCACCTCTATAATTGCTCAAAAGTAATACAGGATTGTCTTATCATGATATAATAATAGTGCAAACATCTTTGCGGAAATCTTTATTTCCAAGTTTCCAACTAACTTTTCAGTATTTTTACTTCCATATTTACCAATAGCTTGCCATACATGACATAATGGTATCTGAAATGAATATGTTCTGCGTTTTTTTTTTTATTAAGTTTTGTTTCATTTATTAAATCATTGTATATACTGAAACTGTATTATTCGATTTTTAGATTTCTGCAGCACCATTTAAATCAGTGATGGCAAGTATTGCCTTGTCTCTCGTCACTGGGTTCCCAATAATAGGTAGAACTCCTAACAATAATATGATCAATTAAAATGATTCTACCTCTTTGTTTAACTGTTGACAATGATAGTAATTAGGGGCGAAACGATTCATCGATATATTGATACATGGATACTTTTGCTGAAACGATACACATATCGATACAAGAGACGGAGAATCGATACAAAACGATACTTACTGTATGCATGTTGTTGTTGTTGTTGTTGTAGGGTTTAACGCCATTTTTCAACACAAGATATACTGTACATGGCCGTCAGTATAAATGGTGGAGGAAGAACCCGGGAAAACCCCGGAAAGAACCACCGACCCACGAGAAGCTACTGGCAAGCTTTCTCACATACCCACATTGGCCGAACCCGAGACTCGAACGTACGCAGACAGAGGTGAGATGGCAGTGATCCGTAACGGTGAGCGGTTTAGACCAGTCGGCCACTCGGGACCCCCTCGTATACATGTTAGTTTAGTCTTCAGCAGTAATGAATAATTATTCTTGTTATTCTGTAAAATTATAATCCATCTGAAACATCATTTGCAGTCACAGGCACTCATGTTTATCAGTAAAGACGAAAAAGACTGTTTGAGAATATCCACTCGCCGTCTACAAGTTATCACGGTGACATGTTTCGTAATCTGACCCCCCCCCCATCCTTCCATGCTAATTATCTCAACGCAGAAGTATGTTCATCATATTCTATACATTCCAAATGTGTTCCACGTGTATAATGAAGTGCTTTACTTACCATTTAATAACCACTTTCATGCGAAGTTTCTACTCTGAAATATATCTTGACTCCTTTGGTTCGATTGAAAGCAATTGTTGCACATCTGGGTTCTTCAAGCACGACATGAATGGCTGTGAAACTAAATTTGATTATCACATCGTGCCCAGGAATAAGCATTATGGCGTAGTTTGAACCATTCATGAAGAAAGTTTTACAACTGCGTGTTTAAAATATGGGTTACCTAGAAAACCCAAAATGTCTGATTGACGGCGTGGTTCATTACGATTTCTTTCTGCAAATACTTGCTGATGATAGTGATGATGACAATAATTTTTAAAGTTATGAAGTGTATCAGATTATAGGAGCTGGGAATGCGTTAATGGAGATACCAGTGAGTGATTTTGAGCCCGAAATGGTGTTAAATACGAGTCAGATATACATGCTGGATGGAAATAATATAGACGGCATGACCCTTTCAGCGGTATTTCGAAATTAAATGTACAACAGGCAGAATACTGAGCCAAATTTAAATACAGACAATTTAAAAGTAGAATGGAATTTTCAGTTTAAATTAATCAATTACGCCCTGTACATGTATCCATATCAGGGTTAAGATAAATTGAATAAAATAAGGGTAAAAAATGAAATTAATAAGAAAAGATATTTATTCTAATACCTCTGTCAGTAACTACAGATTTAACAAAGGAAGTTTATGTTAATGAAAAATCTTCCTTAAATTGTACATGGGGAACAAATTTGTAATTTCTCTTTTTTATGCAGAGATATTTAACCAGTGAATGAAGACACTGATTGGATAAATGAAATTAGCATAACACTGGCTTTGTGAACGTAGAGCATTCGGTAACAATTTAAAACTGAGTTCTTTCCTCGATTAAAAACAGAAATTTTTTCCTAGCCTCGTGTGTTCTGACACTTTAAACACGTAAAGTCATAGAAATACATAGCGTATGTTTTCTTTATCTACGATTCCTTTTACTGTGCGTCATTTGGCAAAATGTACATAAAGATTTTCATCTAAATCATACATCGCAAAGAGTTTTCTGTGTATTAATTTTTCTGAGAGAGAGAGAGAGAGAGAGAGAAAGAGAGAGTACATACAGTGAATCAGTCTCTACTCATCTGTTTGTAAGTCCAGATCTTCGGTTCATGTGACACAGCTAATTCAATATGGTTCAGGCTAATATATATACCGACAAATGCTTGTGGGTGGTAATGTGAACCACGTGATAAATAAATGGTAGGAAAGATGTTAGAGCTGGAAATTAGCAAACATAAATTCCATGTGTTTATCATGTTATTTGACTAATTAGCTTCCTCACAAGTGAAAATTATCCTCGTTTTGAACTGCATAGGTGATCATCTGCTACAGAGCGGCACATATTCGTTTCTGTGTATGCTTTTGCATAAATCCTAAAAGGTTTCTTTAAATACTAGAAATCAGAGGAGCCTTTGGCTTTCTTGTGTTTCGAGGATCCTATTTCTAATCAGTAATTCTCTTGGTCTAAAGCAGTCTTAATACCACGTATTTCATAATCTCGGTTTTAATCTTGTTTGGATTAATATAATCCTTTGATTCAGATTTAATTTCTGTTTGCCATAAAAGCTACACTGGAAAATAGATTTTCTTATTGATAATATGACATTATCAAATAAACTCTGTATATAACCCAGCTTGATTAAAACTTGTCTTATTCACCTGTGGAAAACCACATAGTCTCATCTGCAACTCTCCTTATAAGCCGTGAAACTAAATAAGGTATATAGAAATCGTCTATCATACTTAAAGAATTGAGATTTTGCTTAGTTTCGAACGAGTTATTGAAGATGATTATAAACATTTTTGGATTGTAATTTGTATATACATAATGAAAGCAATTATTACACAACTGTGAACATATTTTATCAAATTTATATGACTTTTTCTTGCACGATTCTTTTGAAATGAAGAAAAGATGAGTCTTGTATGTCTACTCTTGTACCTTGCCACCTCCATGTCACATACAAGCTGTATTCCATCAATCGACCGGTCAATCCATAGCACATGTCACCTGTTACATAGAGGATCTCAAATGGGTAATGATTTAATAGTGAATTTATGAAACAAGGCTCGCAAAAGCTGGACATTATTCAGTGAGTTTCATAAATTTAATATTAAATCATTACGCGTTTCAGATTCTTTTTATCACATAGTTTTTATTTCAGTGGAAATTATTTAGATAGAAAGAAGAACGAATAATTTCGTTCATTCTGACAGACGTTACACCTTTCATTTGTTGAGCGTAAAACATAGTCCCAAACAAAGTTGAACTAGTAATAAAGTTTAAAATTAGATTATACTTTTCTTACCATCTATAAGTCAAAGAAGAAGCGTCGGTCCGAATAAACAGAACATTTACACAGACAAAATCATTTTTCAACAAAATGTCCAGTGCTCGTAATGTCACATTGTTTGATGCAGTACCGGTTAGAATGCAGTAGACGGTCCATGTTTAAGTAACCTAACATGTCACTTTCACAACTAAATATTACATTGTTGCAATGTTTATTTGAAAGGTTTCCTGGATGCAGAAATTCCCATATTTAGTGTAATGTATTTGTGACCAGATATTTGAGGTATTTGACTTGGAACAGAGCAAACTACAGAATATGTAAACAAATTTCATTTTGAGTTTTAATTGCACCATATATTTACCGCGTAAATATGAAGTGTTTCGATAAACTTCTATCAGTTTGGAAACTGGTTTATGTCCAGGTTCTTCTGTGAACACAAGTGAGCTTATTCACTTCTGTAAGTTAACATTTAAACCACGCTTGTATATAGAGTGGATTCCATTGTTCAGATTTACCGCCCAACCCACCCCCCTCCAACCCCAGCTTACACGATTCGCTATGAAATGAGCAATACCCTTAGTTTTACTTCTTGTTGTTGTTCTTGTCTTGGGGTTTATGCATTTTTCATGTTATGATATGTTATACATGACATAACAAGCCTCTGCGGTGGTAAATGGTCACATTCAAACAGACGAGACATCCCCCCCAATCCTTTTGTGAATCAAATAAAATAATGGCGGCCACAATGTTCATTAACAACAAAACATTCCACATTCCAGAGGGCGTGGTTTAAAAAGATTTTTCCACCATCGCAGCCAATCAGTAATTAGAATTCTGCACAATAATTTGATGGGCTTATTTGGACCAGTCAGAATCACATAAAGTGATACGTTTGCATGTTATAATATCAAAAATATGAAACTGAACACACCATAGGCAAAGTGTACCGACTATGCGATAATATATTTTTTGTTATATTAGCATCATTTTTGTAGTATGTTTGTGTCTGTGTATTTACACCGTTTAAAAGTCCCTTGTAATCTTAGCAACAGTTTATTAAAGACATTTGTAATACATATATGCTTTTAGCTGATGTTTCGTTTCAAATGACATATACTGTGTCTGACTCTGTTGTGTATTTTAAATACCTTGTCCAAAATATTCTTTTATGCACTTAATTACATCGTTGTTGATATAAAATGACAAGAAATGAATTGAATTATATTATACACATAACATCTCACCCATTCAAGCATAACAGGACTTCCACAATTCCTAACGATTCTAACTTTATCTCAATTTGCAGATTTTTTCTTGAGACAAAAATGCCCAAAATTAAAGTACACACGTTGTGCCGTACGTTAATGAAGTTTCAGCCTTTCTAAATGGGCCACCATCAAAAGACTGTACTGGAAGTGGTGCATATTTATTTTTCACTTTGAAAATAAAATCCGCATCCCGGACTTGAAAGAGGAACCGGTAGTAGTTTATAGGTCCACCTCTGCATGGGAACAACTTAAAGCACCAATCATTATTATTGGTTTTCAGGTACACAATCAAACAATTTAGGTAAGAATTTTGTGGGCCATCTTTTGAGGGACGCCAGGAAATCATATCACATTAGTTGCGTGACACCTGGACGGGTGAATTCCACTTTTAAACTTGTTCTTATTAATTTGATTAAAACAATAAAGTCGCATTAAAATTAGAAACACTAAAATCTGCGTTACAGTATTATTAATCAAATATTGTACAAGTACAATAGAAAATAATCTGAAATATTACTTTAGATCGTTCTCACTAGAACTTCAAAACTCTCCGGTGTCTCATTATAGACATTATCATTTTCCTCTCTAAGAATTTTCAAATGGAATGACTACTTCAGATTATGTTTGAGTGGGAAGACATTCATTGCAATGGGTCTACATTTTATACACACGAAGACACAATATAACATGACAAAGCACATGCATATAAAAGGGGAGGAGAATTTTATTTGTTTTCATACATACAAACTCACCTACACGTCCAAGGGAAGGGGATGTTTTAGTTGATACATACAAACACTCGTTCACATAAAAAGTCAGGTGTTATTCTTTTGTTTTCATAAAGACATATCCAATCGAACTACCTCCAAATAGAGAGAAATAGAGTTATCTTTTGATCGAGAAAGGGAAAAAGAACGTGTAATCGAGAATAAAGTTTTTTAAATAATTGCCAAAAGACGATCTGCTTTTGCACACAGTCAGTACTTTTTATATACCCCTCTCAAACAACTCAATAACTTACACTATTTATCTCACTAACAAACACAAAATGCAGCAAACTGATGAAAAATTGTAACTTGTTTTACGAATGGGACAGTTAGACATAAAAAATGCACCTAATTACAGACAAACGTCTGACCTAAATTCACAAAATCTGTCTCGTCTGCTTGTCAAGAAGAAACATGACACACAGCAATATCGAATATCTGGTTTGTAACTTTGTTACAATCAACTGCTTGAGAATTTCTACAGTGGGATTCTGATTTTGTCTACATTACAGTTACAATTTATTGGGTTGCTACTTTATGCCAATGTTTATTTTAAACACATTTTTTCCTTTACAACTTTTGAACATAAAAGTGAAAGCAAATTTCAAATGAAAATGTAAAGGATGATATCCAAAACAAAATCACTAAACATGAAAAGATGAATCCGACGCTTCATTGATGATGAAAATAAGCACAAGAATTAATCAAATTACGTTTGGGTCGGTATCGGCACTAAAGGAACTTAACATTAGCCTTTGCATCGATATGGGATATATGGGAATTTTACATTACGTTTGGGAAGATACAGCGCACTATGGATATTTTAACGTGATGAGGATCTACCGAAATGTATTATTACGACCTATGTACAGTCAAGAACATCGCTCAGATTCACTAATATTTTTAGTCTGCTCATAAATTTTGTAAAATACATTTTGTTAGAAGAAGGTTACAAGACATAAATATTCCCAGGTGTTTATTCGTGGCATGACTCGATGTTATTGTTAAAGAGCTCCATTTATTGAGGTAGTTTTAGAAAATAAAACAACACAAAACATGACCATGATTGTTCCCTTCAAATCAACACTTCAGTGAACCTCATTCAATCAACTCAGTATCCTGAAATACTAGCGTAGACCGTGAGTGTCATTATCGTCCGTAAACTTTGTCTTTTTTTATTGTATTTGTTATCAGGAGGGAGAAGAGTATTTTACTGGGTTATTTTTATAATCAATGTAAAATGTTATAAACGTTCATTCTGTTGAAGAGCAGTAGTTAAAGAAAACGTAATAAATAAAAACACCGCATTTTAGTTTAGGGCAATTAATGGTGCAAAGTAGTAATATCTTAGACAAATATATAACTGGTATATAATTTTGATTTATTAACGGCGCTGGTAAAAGTACCAATTTGATAGCACTTTCATTTTCTTCTTTCTCAACAGTTGTTGCAAATATGAAAACTGTGTTTGAATGTACCACCAGGTTTCATATTTGTCGATGTTTTCAATATAAAAAATTAACATACACTTGGAATAATCTATTATTATGATTCAGCCATATTCTCATATTAGTAACATCCTCTGAAAATATTCCTCTTTCAGATGCCATAATTGTAATCATATTGTTAAAAAGAATAGGAATGACATGGACTTACTAAAAGCAATAGCAAAGAAGCAATATAAACTCTTAAGAGTTACTATAAGCTGTTATGATATGGTTTTCTTTCTAGAGCAATATCGAGTAAATTTTCCATAATGGTAACATACAGATCCTGCATGGTACGCTCCTCCAATCCTGCAATATGATCACTCTATATACTCCTTATCAACAGTCCCGTGGATGCAGAACCTATTGCACCTCACACTGTTTAAACAAATACCGTCCATCGAATCATTGTCACCAATGACCTCAGTGTCCCAGTTACACAACACTCCACATTTCGACGACTCCCCACAACAGCTAAACGCAATGACAGAACCGTGCAATACATGCGACACGTTAAAGTGTGAATGCGACGATATACGTTATACACATGTGCTCATCAATTGACTTTACTATGCATTACATTATTTTATAAGAACAATTGTATGAGATTGATATTATAATAACCACGTTGGTACATCAACATGTCATCAACATGTCACCTACAAGAACAATCACACTGGATTATAAAAAAACTTGAAAATTCATCATCAGTTAATGCATACAACATTTGATTGGATTCTATCTCTCTGTAAAGCTATCAGATATTTGACTTGAAACAGACTGTATTCCATCTGATAGCTTGGAATCATTGTCACAGAGTTCTGAATTTATATACAATTTAGAATAAATTCTGAAATATTCATTATAAGAAACAATTCGATAACAGAGAACTAATAACAAGAAAGAAAAATTATATTAATTTCACATACCTCTACATTGGTTTGCTTCCATAAAGAGGATAACTTTCTGACAAGACACCTTTGTAGTGTGACGATACAGGGATAATTTTGGGATATATTACCTTTCATCGTGGTCACGTCTACGGACTGAGAAATCTAGGTAAAACAGGTTCCACACTGCCGGCACTTTGTGCGTACAAAGGAGAGTTAACATGAATAAATATTTCCAAATCACCACAGTTAAAAGTAATTCATTCCGGTAGGGCTGTACGCGTCATGGAAAGCCATCAACATTTAGCACATAAACATTTTCGCATGAACAGTTCCATGACAGATGAGAAAATTCGACGAGTACAAACAATGAAAAGATGCAGATACATTTTGCAACAAGATGGGACTTCTAAACAGACTACGATGACCACATGAGATGCAGAAAATTTAAGAAGTGTTAGCCACTCGCTATGCTTGAATGCTTACTGTCAGTTGATACGTGGTTATCTCCTATTTCGAAGACAGCTTTCAGACGGATAATAAATGCACGTGTATCATCACCAAATTATTTTTGACGCTTTAACAAATTATACGGAATTTCTCAGATAACGACACTGTTTTGGTTTTCCTATTGTAACACCACGCCTTACGCGTTCCATCGAGAATAAAAAGGTGGAGTAGAATGGATGTGACTGTTTTCACCACATACATAGAAAAAATAAAGAACAACCCTACCACATAATCGATCCAGGGTCTTCAACTACCATAGAAAATGATACTATCACTGTGTCAAACTCTGGATATCATCAACCCACACTTCACACCGCAGACAAAAGATAAACAGATCTTTCAAGGACTACCCCGCAAAATGACGGAAAAACATGAATGAATGCAGAATAAATTTTCCCCGTGAGTCTATGTGGATATTGTGCTTTTAACAGCCAACACGTTCAACTGGAAATGGCTGAAATATCTGCAAGGACACAGTCCTAAAGCTTTGGGAAAAGAGGACAAAGCATGGTGTTTTAGCTGAGGCATGAAACACGGAGAATGGTGGCATAAAGGTACAGACAACAGAGAATATGCCCAGTTACCTGGGCGCTGTCACTGCCTACATATGGTCGGTTCAAAAAGTGTCTGATGATTCTCAGTCATTATCGTCATCATCATCATCATAATCATCATCATGATCATGAGGATACTTTAGAACAGTACATTCAGAATGTACCTTTAGAGCTGCGAGAAAGTATTTGCAACTGTTTTGTATGGATTCATGTGAAACACAAACGAACAACTTTAACCAAAAAGCATGCAATTTTTCGCTAATAGCATTTGAATGGTTTTAAAAGAATGATTGCTGCTAAACAGTTAAAGGAATGAAGAACCTCGCAAAGAAAGACAAGCACATTTGTTATAAGTTTCCCAATGCTACGTCTTCAACCAGCGTTTCGTCAAATTCAGTTGGATAATTTGACTCAAAAGATTAAGGACATAGAGAATTACAAAGTACTCTTAGAAGAATTAATTCACAAGACGATACACTTTTATTTTGGGACTACGCTTAGTGTATGGGTTTGTGTTTCTATGGATTTAGTTCATTTACCAACTCATTTCGGAGCTTTTATCAACATTACATGAAGAAATATGATTGCTATGGCAAAAAAATCTTTGTTCACTGAATACAAATCTAACCCAGTGTGAATAGCAGATTCACGCGTAGCATCAACACATCACATATACCAATAAGTTTGTGTCACTTGTAATCTACACCAACATATTCAACGCTGGAAAGATCTATGCGACTGGCAAAGTCTTTAATTCAACACCTGGAATAGAGACGTATTTCACCGTGCAGAGGCTTTTCAATTTGTGTATGAACGTATATGTCATCACCATTCACTAGAGCCAGCACCAACAAAAACATTCTCTGCTCATCTGGATGTAGCAGAAAGGTAACAAAAATATACCCAAGATTACTGCTTTGACATGGTGTTCATGTTCTGTCTGTTTTATACAAATTACAACCCTATTCATATACTGTATAAAATGTATGGGTCTCAAAAGATGGACATTATATCATGAAGTGGAATGGCTTTGTTAAACAAATTTAAAACGAAGTGAATGCGAAAAGAAAAGAAACATTTGGTCAATAAAAGCATGGTTTGTTATAGGGGTCAGTGGGGAATCGGAATATGCAACTTAATTTTAAATATGAATTTAATTAAGTATTAGTATACGTTTTGATAGTTCAAGTGAACATAGTATAGCAAATGGTTAATCCCATGTTTTAAGAGAATGATCATGCACAAGCCACATGACTCGTGCCATCTCACAACAGTTTGAACTAATTTTTCACATTTAATTAGATGTGAAAGGGATATTCCATGAAAATAGTGAGTGTCATTAGTCACTGTAATTGATGGGGTATTTTTTTATACGATCTTTTAACATACAGCAAACGCAGAGAGAAGCTCAGGAGAACCACGGGGTTGACCTCGTAAATTTTATAGCGATTTAGATAGAATTCATAAAACTGCAAAGACTTTCTATACCAAAATATACTTCATTATAAGTTTAAAGTATCCACATGTACTAAAAATTCTGCATTATGATCACTTATCTTTGCTATAACCCTTTAGTCAAACACGCGATAAATAGGGGGTCACTGTGAATGAAAAGCCACTTTCTAAAATAGTAATTAAAAAATTAAAAGCCTTAGGGATTCATCTGACATGTGGTTTTGGACAATCCTGATTCGGTTAGAAGCCTGCTAGGAATCTATGGAAAATCCAGGATACATTTCACGTTGTTCCAGTAAGAAACAATGGTTAGTACTTAGAGTCTCCTAGATGATATCTCATTTATGACGGAGACCGCAACCGTATGGTCCCAGTAATATTCTTGTTTGCCGTGAATTGCATTACCACTTCCGTCTGATCTCCAGCAGCTCAGGAGATAAATGAAAAATATTTACCCATTTTCTATACGACAAATATGCACAGTTGCGAAATGTTTCTATTCTTTTTTTCCTTGGACAGCTGTGAAGTGGAATAGACCCCCCACAGAAACAGTTTTTCTTCTTGGCCTGAATCTTTACATGCAGAAGGTGTGTAAATTGAAATTACAATTAAACACTGTTTTTATTTTGTTTTTATCTGTGAATCCTTTATTAACAATTAATAACATCAACCTATCAATACTGCAGATTTCCCATCTTTTTTCATACCTTTATCCTTACACTAGCAGAACACTGACACACAGATGTGCATAGAACTCGAGAGAGGGTTTTGTATTTTAAAATTCACATAACTGGAGTCAAAAGACACTCGACATTCTGCCACGTTAATTCAAAGGTAGACATGAATAGAAACATACATCAGCAGTTGTTCATGACCCGTGAATTTACGGAAAACATTAGTAATAACGTATTCAAATAATTTAGGCATTGTTTAATGTTGTAAATATTTGTGCAGTATTAAAAACTACGAAAAGATAAGAAAGTCTGTCAGCATTTGAATCTATTTTATATCCCACTGGTATTTGTTTTTTTTTTTTTAAAAACATGTTCTGGTTGGACACAATATAAATAGAAATAAGACCGTTAAGAGACCGATCTGCCTATCTTGGGGGCTCTGGTAAATTAATTTCTAATGTCTTTACCGATCATATGCTATGATTTTTCGTTTACGCAATCACTTGATATGTATCCACTCAAGGCAGCAAGCTGAACGCGTGATCAGAAATCAAAGGAACTGAAGTGTTCTGCTCTCTTAAATCTCGTATATAGTGAAGTGAAAATTGGAAAAAAGATAACCCATCAATGAAGGACACATAAAATATTACCTACAGTAAAATCAAAATGGAGAAATCAAACAAATGCAGTGATAATTGACTAAATAT
Organism: Megalonaias nervosa; assembly: GCA_016617855.1. Lineage (NCBI taxonomy): Eukaryota > Metazoa > Mollusca > Bivalvia > Unionida > Unionidae > Megalonaias > Megalonaias nervosa. The sequence goes on from JAECUM010055183.1 coordinate 16,520, forward strand.
AATTAATCCATTTCAGAATCAATAAACAATCGAATTTTCAATTGAACATTTGCTGATGGTATCCTCTTTCTAAGCAACAACAGCTTGCATGATACCAGGAACACATATTTTACCATCTTGATCTTCCTTGAAACTGTGTTCGATTTTCTTCCTCTTTCTTTGTGCTTGCATTTTCTGAATTTTAGTTTATTTCGAATTTTGCTGTTGCATATTAGGGTAAAGGTGGCTGCATTACATTACATATATCCCTTAGCTAATGTACATACTGTCGCTTGTAATCCCGAATGACAGTGCTACGATGACCACAGATCGACATTATGTGTTGTTTATCACAACATTGTCGGTAATGTGAAGTATGGCAGTCAAGTCTATTGGAGTGGCTCATAATTTTACGAGCCTTTATATCAATCCTTGCCTCGGAAAACGTACCTGCCAAGATATTTGTGGCTTAATACTTATTGCTGTTACTCCTTCCTGAAATCGTGTTACTTTAACAAACCAGGCATCCAATATTCTATCGTGATTTATGGTGTTTTGGAGATACCATGAGAAACACATGAAAAAGTCTTAGAGAAGATGTATCAGTCTTTATTTCAGTGCTCTATCCAAGTTATCCACACAGTCAATGCACATTTATTTATAAATACAAATTGTAAGACAACTTTTAGCGAACGTAGTAGGCTGCTAGCAATTGTGATAATGGGCAACATCGATATAATGTCAAGTGAAATAGACAGGGATTTATCAGTGTCCCGTTTAGAATAATTGAACACAGAGGAATCATAACGCTGTATCAGTGATTGTTACAACAAGTAAGTGTTTGTCACCTATTTTGTATGCTTTATTTATAATATTACATTTATATACTGATCTTAACATCGGATAATAAATATTATCTCTAAATTGAGTGTAAAATGTTCAGGATGAACGTTAGCTTTAACTAGAGACTTAAAGGTATACGCCAAATGAAGTCTGCCCATCTTTTCTGTCAAAGTTGCAAACGCACATTTTTTTCATTGAAGTCTGATTTGAATTCCTTTTGCATTCGTTGTTATAATCCTTTCAGATGGAACGTATTAGTGGCTGTCTTTGTGAACAGGCATCGGGTCACAATTGGTACTTCCAGTTCAGTACCCACGAATGTAGTTCTAGTCTGTTTTTAAAACATTTTTTCCTCTCTCATTTTGGTTGTAATAGAAGAGTTTTATTGGTGCATTTTTGGTAGGGATTTAAAGGTATTTGTTTATTCTTGAGAATATGAGCTTATGGTGTGGTTGTCTGTGTATATTTCGGCGACAGTGCACAGTGAATAATAAGGCCTCGGTGATGATCCGGAAGTGAAATCTGTGTTCCATTGCATGGTGTTTTGTTTACAATTCAGCCTCTCAAAAAAATGCAGGTCAACCCTTGACGAGAACTTCACCGTGAAGTCATCTTTGAAGGTATTTTAGATTAACATATGATTTGTATTGATTGTCACACAGTGGAAAGTTCAGTACTGAGAAACAAATGTAGAGAATATATAATAAAATTAATTGTGTTCTATGGCCTGTCAGGGCAGTTTTTACTAAACTTTAAATTGCTATAACATTTTTATTATTAATGATAGACACATGAAATTTTCACACCTTGTATATATTGACTGTAATAATTAGAAAATGTAATTAAAATTTTAAAAAATTAATTTAAAAAATTTTAATTAATTTTTTTTATATAAAAAAATTAAAAACGAATTTTTTGGCCATAAATTCACAGAAATGGTATCTGTTGGAGCTGACATTCATTATTATTAGCAGCAATGTATTCCTATACCATATACAAGTTGCAATGGAGGATTTTTTTCAAAGCCTGTCAGCGAAAATATCTTTAAATTCAGTGCCAGCACATAATAGTGACTGTAGAGTATGGATGGATGGATGGATGTGTTGAGTAAGAAGGAGAAAAGAAAGAAAGTGGTCTTTATTTTAGTAGACCATGCTGGTATGACAGTGCTGCTTAAATACGTTCCTTCCTTTCTTCCTTCTTTCCTTCCTTCCTTCCTTCCATTCATTCATTCATTCATTCATTCATTCATTCATTCATTCATTCATTCAGCTAGTAAGTCATTTCATGTTATTTTATATTAGAATTTATTGATTTTGGTTTTTAATTTCTTTATTTGTGTCTTCATATTCAAAGAAAACTGTTTCGACCTCTCACTAGGTCTCATCAGGTGGTAGTAAGTAACACAACTGCTTATAACATGCGTTGTGTTACCTACGGATTTCCCCACTACAGTTTTCCTTTCTGTACCATGTGTTCTTCATGGTGTCTTTGAGTACTCTCATTTTGCACATGGAATTAAGATAATCTTTTCTATCTGCAGCGTCCATTGGCTCCTGCTAAACCCGTGCATAGGAGTGATCGCCCTTGGTGTCTAGAAGTCCTTTGCAGTAGTCAAACTTCCTATTGCCTTGCTGAGTCCTGTACCTCAGATGGGCCTGTATCAGATTTCCTCGTCTTGCTAGAATACGTTGCCTTGTTTGTGGACGCTTTTGATACAACTGATGGTAAGTGCAGTCTTTATCCATTGTCTCCAGTGATCTCAGAGTCCTTGTTGAAAGTTTCCCTCCCAAGTGTGTCACTTTTGTTTTCAGTGATAATCCCAGGCTGTTATTGAGTCTGTGTATTGTTGAATGCACTCTTGCCTCAAAGTTTCTGGAATAGTTCACATTTTTAGGTAATGAAACACTGATTGATCTGTTCACAGCCTCACATTTCTGTGTGTTTGTGTTCAGTCGCAGTCTTTCTACAACATCACAGGAGAGTTTCATTTTCAGAACTTCTAGCAGGATATTCTTATCATTTTCTGTCATGTTTAGATGAGTCACTTGATGAGGGCCCAGGTATGCTGATCGCATCCACCAGCTGTTAGTACATCCTCCACCATAGACCTTTGAATAATGCCGGCGTTTTGAGCAGTCCCCTGAATAACAGCGCAGAGTGGCATCCAGTACTTCGGGAAGTTGATATTTAATTTTTGTAACATCACCACTATTGTCCTCCATCAGTTGCTTGAAGATCAAACTGCAGCGTGCTTTAATGTCTTGGCTGAAAATTTTCTATTTGAGCCTTTTTCCTTCTCTTGTTCTTATTCCTGGAAACATGTTTTCACTAAATATTGCAGAATTACACCGTTTGAACTGTAAACGACCCAAATGGACGGGGTCCGACAGTCTTTCTACTTTCCACATTGGATGCAGAATGTTGTAAGCATCTTGGAAGCCAGCAGCAGCCTGTGCATCTCCATCTGTTGTTGCATGTCTAATGAGAATCTCTTGCAGCACAAACATTTTTCCCATTTCTCTTGCCATTTCATACTCAGAATGTAGTGCAGCTGGTGACAGTTTTGCCGTGCAGTCAACATGGCCTCCTGGACATTGCACATCAAAACCTTTCCCCTTTAGCCATGATCCAGTCCAACACAGCTTGTTTTCTACTGTAGTCCGCACAATGTATTGCTTCTCTGTAAGAGTTTCGCAGGCAATTCCAACAGCCTGCGATGAACTCTGACCAGGTTTCTTTTCATGTCCAAATCTAATGGCATTGCGTCTTGCGTCAAAAGCAACATTTATTTGCTCCAGATGCTGAACACCATGCATGACATTAACCTGTCTGACTAGTTTCAGCTTGTCTATCATGTCCATTTCATTGAGCTCTACAGTTGCTTTGCCTACAGTGTTGGAGGCCCTTTGCATAGATGTTCTGCTAGGTGGCGGAATGTCAGTGGCTGCAAGCAAGTATCTAGCCCTGGTGTTGCCCATTGGTGTATCTTGTAGTCCGGCTTGAAACATCATATTTACAGCAGCAGGATTTGGCCCAGGTTTATTTTTTTTAATGTCCTCATACAACTTATACTCTGGTGACTTAAAGCTGCAGTTTTTACACATCATAGTATGCTTCCAAGGAAGTCCCCATTTTCTTTCATTAGCAATTTCGAACTCTGGTCTCTCACATATGTTGACTTGGTTACCATGGTGATGAATGATATCATTCCACATCTCAACATTTTTTTTTTATGCAGATGATACGTTTCCCATCATGCGCATTCAATTCTGTCACTTTCAGGTCCAGTTTTGCTTTGGATGATGGTCGTAGAATTTTTGCAGACCCAGGTGTGCCATTACAGTCTGGTGCCTGAACTGACTGGAGACCCCCATTTGTCGGCTTTGTCACTGCTATGAGAGAGAACTTGTCTGCATCCATTCTTCGGGTCACTGGAACAGATGCAGCACTGGAACTTGGTAGAGTATCATCAGTCAGATATCTGACTCCTTTGTTATGTGGAATATATCCAGGTTTAAAAAAGTTGTCTTCCTCTTCTTTTACCCTTTCATGGTTTCTGTTACAATAACTGCACGTAAAATACAAGAAGCATCCTCTCTCTCTCTCTCACTTATATACCTAGGAAAATGCATGCTAGCTTGATTTCAGAGAACTACACCAACTCTTCAATGCTACTGGCAGCCAAACATATGAGGGCTCCTCCCCTTCATGGGTGGAAATGATATCATGGACTTGGTTATTACCCCTAGCTTGTGTATTTAGATGCTACCAGATTTCAGGTGTTACCTTTGACTGACAGGCCTTGGTTTAATTACTTCACACCGATAAGGAAAACCATTGCTGTTCATGATAAAGGAATGGAGAGACTTTGCCACAGAATAAAATTTATCAACTTCAGGTTTTACATTTTCATCAAATTTAAGTTAAATTTAAATTTTCATATAAAAATATGTATCATTTTTTAAAATTGAATTTTCTAGGAAAGTTTAACAGTCAGGTTTAATTTCTAGTATATTCCAGATTGGTGTTAGGACTAAACACTAATTACAGTTTATTTAAAGTGTTTATCTTGATTAGCAAAATTACAATTAAACTTTACGTTTTGTGCATTTTTGATATTCAGCCATTTAGAATTGGCTTGTGCTTGTGTTACAGTGGTGTCAGATAAAAGCCTGTAACTGTCCTATTCATGCATGAAATTCCTTAAAACTTTGCAGCAGTATTTAAGAGACATTGATTTAATGACGGATGGAAGTTTTGTCCATGGAGGTGAAATTGTCTGACCCTGTCGGGCATCTGGTCACAATTAGTACTTCCAGTTCAGTACCCACGAATGTAGTTCTAGTCTGTTTTTAGAACATTTTTTCCTCTCTCATTTTGGTTGTAATAGAAGAGTTTTATTGGTGCATTTTTGGTAGGGATTTAAAGGTATTTGTTTATTCTTGAGAATATGAGCTTATGGTGTGGTTGTCTGTGTGTGTTTCGGCGACAGTGCACAGTGAGTAATAAGGCCTCGGTGATGATCCGGAAGTGAAATCTGTGTTCCATTGCATGGTGTTTTGTTTACAATTCAGCCTCTCAAAAAAATGCAGGTCAACCCTTGACGAGAACTTCACCGTGAAGTCATCTTTGAAGGTATTTTAGATTAACATATGATTTGTATTGATTGTCACACAGTGGAAAGTTCAGTACTGAGAAACAAATGTAGAGAATATATAATAAAATTAATTGTGTTCTTTGGCCAACAGTGACACTGGGAATTTCAGGCGACTCAAGCAGCTCAGCTTTCGAGTACAGAGCCCTCCAGAGAGAGCGCAGTTTTCCATGCCTGTGACAGACCACACCACCTGAGCGATGCGTGGTTTAGGTGAAGATTCCGGAAATATGAACATTGTTCATCGCCGTTAAAGTACGTTTATGTTCATGCGCTTTCTGCTTCATATCGCAATTCTAACTGAAAGGAGTAAAATCAGTTCTCAGACCGTCTCTACAACGGTAGGTAGTTTTCAGTGCAAATAATTACCTCGCTAGTTCAAAAATAGATTATAGACTATTAGCAAAATATTACAAAACTTTGGTCTTAAACAAAGTAACAGAAAAGAGTAAAAGCCAACATGTTTTGTAAAACTTAACAAATATATCATTTTCCGTAGAATACAAAATATAAAAATAAAATACGGTATTCCGAAATAAATCCCAATTATCCTGCAATTTATAATACAAGTCTTAATGATTTGGTATTCCAAAATAAATAATCCACCGCTGGAAGTGTTGATGTGCCTGTTGTAGCCTGTGTCGTTATGACGTGACAATAATCTTCTGTTTATTCACAATAGGACAATCCAAGAATATATCCTTATTTGAATTTATCTATAAATTTCAAGTCTCCATTTCCAAGAAATGGTATTTTTGAACACTTTGAGAAGAAAAAAAACTTGAATTAGATAATTTTAATAAATAAGTTTCAGCCCAAACGAAATGCTAAACACAACAATAATACAACCGATTCTGCTCAGATCTTACAATATAAATCAATAATTTATATAAAAAAGATTATATGGTCCTTGCTTGACCTCAGGCCACAATTAACATTTTCTAAAACAAAACGTTTAACCTGAAGGAAAATTTCATTTGGAAAGTTCCAATTGTTTACAAGATTCAATCTTAGTTCTAATTAGGAGGTCTGTTTCTAAAATTATAATCTAAACTGTGATGAACAACAAAAAGACAGGCAGTTCAAGGGGAATTTCCAATGTTCTAGACTCAGATTGGGATAAACACGTTGTTTACGAAACCAAAATCAATGATTCAGGTCAAGTAGAAAATGAACTTGATTTTGGACAAGTTCAAGTCCAAAATACAATTATCCTTCGCATATAATGACTAAAAAATGTAATAATGCAAATTGATATATATATATATATATATATATATATATATATATATATATATATATATATATATATATATATATATATATATAAACTTTGCCACAAATACAGGAACATACAAATTACTTTTCTCATAGATTGCCTAAAAGTTATCATATTCTTTAAGTTTACATGAAAAACTACAGTTTTATCTAGAACCTTTTTCTCATTTTCGGCTCCAAATAAGCTTAATGTGTGTACGTTTGTGTATATGATGCAATATGTATCTTCATAGCATTTTAAACTTTTTACTGAATGGAAAATAAGCATTATTTATTTATTTATTTATCGTCAGATCTTATTGAGATGACCGGTCAATAACAGATGTGTGGGAACTGGAATAGTTACATTTTAAATTAGCACTTTCGATCATTGAAAATATAATGCAAGGGCACTATTCGGCATGAATAATAAAAAGAAAACTGAATTAACAAAACCCAGGCTAACAGTATATCCTAGCCTATGACCTTTGCTAATGCAAACATATTTCTGGCATTAGAACCAATCTGTTTGGCCGTGTATGCCTAACGTACTGCGTAACTGTTCAGAAAGCGCCCTTTTAAAAAGATTCACACAGAGAGCACTCAATTATGAGGCACATTATATACTGGAAACTGTCTAATTTGCTTAATTTCTATGTCGGATTGATGTTCATTCTGACTAAAATGGTCGTCAGTAACTTACATATACAGAGTGATGTTCCAATGAAATTATTTTTAATTGCGAAATTGTTTTGGGTGTTTTTTCCTAACTTGAAAATAAATAAAAGGAATACACAAATAAATTTTAAATCCAGTACATCTCTCTCTCTCTCTCTCTCTCTCTCTCTCTCTCTCTCTCTCTCTCTCTCAGACACGCATAGACACAAACACACACAAAAATTGAAAAAGACGCAAATTCGAATGGTTTCCCAATGTTTCGCACTAAAGAAGCTATCCGTCAGGGGAAAATCGGCTTACATACACAAAACAAACACTAAAAACAAAATCAAAGAAAAATTCTGAACTCCTACATTTAGCATGACTAGAGGGACTACAAGAGGTGTAAAAAGGAACAGTTGTGAAACAATAACAAACGAGTGGGTTATTTTGACTATCACAAAGAGAACGAACATGTTTTGATTTATATCCAGGTTGTGGACAAGGACGAAAATACAGCGTGACGAAACCTCAACGCCATCTCTAAAAATTTACTAAAGAAATTATATCCCAGTAAAATTATTATTGGAGGCGAAATCAAAACTGACAAATTATCGTGTTATATATATATATATATATATATATATATATATATATATATATATATATATATATATATATATATATATAAGCACAAAGCCATATTCGCATCGCAAGAAGATGAACGCGAAAGTAGCCAACCACTGCAACTCGACTGGAATTAAAATCGAGTTCAAGATGCTACAGAGTGAATCAACCCTGGAGTCGATCGACATAGAACGCACACGTAAAGAACGATACTGGATACTACAATTTAAAACTCATGTGGATTTCGGCCTAAATGAAAAACTCAAACTTTCCCTTTGCAGTCTTATCAACATTACAGACGGTTATCAGGTTCTTTTTTTGGTTATTCTTTTCACATGCGCGCAAATTGTGCGATAATATTTACTCAAGTAATTCCCCAAGTAATTGCATTCATTATTATGATTATTATTATTATTATTATTATTATTATTATTATTATTGTTGTTGTTGTTTTTCATTATCGCGCTACACCATTCTTTTGACATCTTTCCTTTAGTACCACCACCACATCCCCATTAATAATACATAACTACTACTACTACTACTACTACTACTAATAACAATAGTAATAGTAATAATAATCAAACTTCTACTGCTATTACTCCTACTACTGCCTCTATTACTACTGCTGCTACTCCTATTGCTGTTACTACTACTACTGCTATTATTACTGCTGTTACAACTACTACTGCTGCTACAGGTACTACTGCTATTATACCTACTACTGCTGCTACAGGTACTACTGTTGTTATTGCTACTGTTGCTGTTACTTTTACTACTGCTGCTATTACTACTGCTACTACTGCTACTACAAATACTGATATTACTCCTCCTACTGCTATTACTCCTACTGGTTCTACTAGTACAACTGCTGCTATTACTATTACAGCTATTACTCCTACTACTGCTGCTACTACTCCTACTGCTATTACTTCCACTACTGCTGCTAATCCTACTGCTACTAATCCTACTGCTGCTAGCACTCTTACAGCTGCTACTACTACTGCTGCTATTAATACTGCTGCTACTACTATTACTACTATTACTCCTACTACTACTCCAGCTGCTGCTATTACTCCTACTACAGCTGCTACTCCCACTACTGGCACTACTCTTCAGACTGCTATTACTCCTACTACTAATTCTACTATTACTACTGCTATTGCTCCTACAACATCTATTAGTACACCTACTACTGTTGCTGTAACTCCTACTACTACTATTACTTGTGCTACTGCTGCTGCTACTTCTACTACTGCTAAAACTGCTACTGCTGCTACTACAATTGCTGCTACTACCATTACTGTTCCCATTACTAATACTAGTATTAGTAATCATGTGATAAGCAGCAAACGGTGAAAACAGTTTCACCAATTAAAAGTTAATAGTAATATTGGAATGAGTTTCGATAATCTATGAAGCAAACTACAAAAATATCACTTCAGTTCGCCTAAACATTGTCACGAGATATAAATTGTCCTTTTCTTGCATGTTAGTTTATGGTGATAATAAGGAATTGCAAATTTATTCAATGGCC